>BLKR01005842.1:0-71079 GCA_011170035.1 Teleogryllus occipitalis
AATTTCACGGTTTAATACGACGTTCCTTTTGGTGTATTCTCTTTTTAAAAAACTACACAAATGTAATTTGTTTAAATAACTCTCACGTCGTTACATTTCCATCGATTTGTATACATTATTACAATTATGAGTGGAAGTGCGTCAAATGATTTTAAATGAAGTTTTTCTGAAACTCAATAGATCGCTGTTAAAAAACGTCAAATTTCGCATTTACAGAAATGTTTAATCGCCATTTTCTTAAAAACGGTGTCAAATTTTTCAATGAATATTTCTAGTTAGGACTAGGTTTTACTCTTCTTTAATACTCTTGAAGGTACATTTTCGGCTCTACTATTAGGAAACCGAAAAGTTAAGAAAATGTCAAAAAAATGTACTTTGGGCGACGATAGATTTGGGCGACGGCAGCTGGCAGCTGGCAGGAGGGTGAGGTAACGCCGTAAAGCCAGTCCGCACCAATGAAATTAAAAATCTGAACTACGAGAAAGTGTGGGCCATTCTGTAGTACCTCTAATTTCCTTCTTATAGTAGTGTGCCGAAGTTTCGGAGTTTTATTATTCGGAGGAGAAAGTTTAATAAAAAAAATTGAAGCCATTTTCAAGAAAATTTTGAAAATGTTTTTGAGTCTTTATGCCAAGCCGCCTCTATTTTGAAGAAAATTGGCTGAACGATTCATGCGCTAGCGTTGACCAAAGACAGAGATGGACAGACGGACGGATGGACAGACAGACGTTTTGTTATCAATCCATTTTTCGATATAAGGACACACAAAACTTGGATTCTGTCTACACCACGTGTTAGCGGAAGTAATTTATATAGCAACAGCAGTGTGACGTACTAGAGTGAAAAACACAGACGACTGTTCTGATTGATATATACAATATATTTACCGAATTTTTACAATTAATGTACAATGATTATGATACAAAAATCTAGCCCCTTGGCAACCTTTCAATTCTCTTAGCCGCAAAACCCCGCGACCGTCCCCTAGGCCTCGCCCAGAACCACTGCTTCGGAAGCAGCAAAAAGCAACGCGAGGTGCGAAGCTGTCGGACATAGAGTCCCGTAACTACACCAGTTACATGGCTTGTCGCCAAACCGATCTTCGACCCGAAGATCACGTGCAAGGATTGCACTGGAGATACCTCTCGTCTTTCGACACCCAGCGTATCCCCCGAGGCTCGTGTCGGCGCGGCCTTAAATATCCGCCGGCTCGCCCCCACCCTACAAGCAGCGGGCGACACACGGCTCGCTGGCCAGCCTTTCCAGAGCTACAACCGACACCTCTTAGACTCGCATCCACGAGCGTCCTTTTGAAGGAAATTCCAGCCGAGATTCCTGAGGGGTTTTCCAACCGGCGCGGCGTGGCGCCGCACCCGTCCACCCCCATCCACATCCGTCTTAACGCGGGTTTCCCCGAAGCGGCCCGACGCACCGGCGCCGGACCAGGCGACGCTACAGACCCTCCCATGCCGGGGGGTGAGAATTTTTTTTCGCAGCAAAATATGCCCAGGAAAAAAATTCTGCTAAGTTACCTGGTCGTGAGACCTCTACATCCTAATTTTTATATGAACATGAACATAATTATACCAAAATATCAAACCCTATTTAATCGAAATGTGTGAAATAAATCTCTGGGCTGTCCCCCTCCCTTTTCACCTAAGCTATGTTGCCAGTACATTTAAACCTTACTCCTATATACATAAATATACATAAGTATTCTTGACGCATCTTGAATTACATATTATCCTGAAATACAAACATTTACTTTACATTGAAATATTACATAATAATTCTTGACGCATCTTGAATTACATAGGATCCTGAAATACAAACATTTACTTTACATTGAAATATTACATAATTGTGGAATTCGTTACATACATCATGTGCCGTTCTTAACTGAATTTATTGACACATGTATGTATCTACATATAAAAATATCAAAAAAAAACAACAAAACAATTTTACCCTTGAATTTACAAAATTATTTACATAGAATTTCACCGACATTTATACATGTCATGAACGTGCGTGTTCCCTATTCTCGCCGGTGGATCAATTCACATCATCAAACATGCGGCTAAGCGCATCTGCATTAACATTTTGAGCTGACCTGTACTTACAAATGACCGTATTCAGAGCGTCGCGAAACTCCGGTTCGACCTCAGTCCCGCTCAGCATTTCTTCCGCGTCAAAGTCGCAACAATCCAATCTAAGCGCATAGCGATCTAGCGCGTCTTCGTCACCTGCGTCTGTCACAGTCGTAGAACTAAGCACATTCAAGTACTCTGTCCGCTGGTGGTATCTCTTAAGCATATTAATGTGATAGACGCGGGGTTCCTTCCGCCCCGGCATCTGGACCACATAGTTATGTTCCGAAATTTTCTCGCGAATCTCGCCCGGCCCTATCCACTGAACCGCGAGCTTCCGCGTCCTGTTAGGTGCGAGAACCAACACCTTCGCGCCTATCTCGAAAGTACGTGAGACCGCCTTCCGGTCATACCACACTTTACGTTTCTGCTGTTCTTCAGCCATTCTATTTTGAGCTAGGTCACGGGAGCGTTTCAAACGATTGATTAATTTGAATACATGCTCAACTACAGAATTTTCTTCACTTTCCGCAGTTCCCGCAAGCCTTTCATAAAGAAGTGGCATGGGGGTACGGAGATTCTTCCCGTACACCAATTCGGCAGGAGAGAAACCTAATGATTCGTGCACACTCGTGCGCAACGCGAACATAATAGCGGGAAGTTGGCATTCCCAATCCGTCCCTGCCTCCAAACACAGAACCTTCATAAGCCGGTTCATAGTTCGATGCATTCTTTCGACTGCGTTTGATTGAGGGTGATACGGCGAACTTCTCATCAGTTTAATGCCAAACCGCTCGGCGAATTCCGCTGTCAAAGCACTCGTGAAGCAAGTGCCCTGGTCGGTTTGCAATTCGCGTGGAAATCCTATTCTACTGAATAATTCTAGTAATGCCTCAATTACAGTGACCGAAGTTAGGTCCCGTATCGGAATAGCCTCGGGATACTTCGTGGCTAAACACATCGCCGTTAAAATAAACTTGTTTCCGGTGACCGATTCTGGAAATGGGCCACACGCGTCAACATTCACTTTCTCGAATGCCTCGCCCGTTATAGGAACAATTTTCAAAGGCGCGCGAAGTTTTTCGCCGCCGTTTCCTACTCGTTGGCAACTGTCGCAACTACGCACATAGTTTTCAATATCCTTATAGCAATTCGGCCAGAAGAAATATTTGGCCATGGCATCTTTGCTTTTTGTGACCCCCAAATGGCCGTGAGCAACTTCATGACAGAGTTTTAAGATCGTGCCACGATACACCCGCCGTATTACTAACATAGTGAACTGCTCTCCGCGCTTACTATGCCGGACACGAAACAATAGGCCGTTTTTCATAACATAATCGCGCCGATCCGTCTCGGGTCCTTCCGCACGCTCAATCAACGGCGCGAGCTCCTTGTCTTGTCTCTGAGCTGTAGCAAATTCGGTGGGGTCCAAACGAGCCAAAGCAATGCTACCGAAATCTAATTCAGATTCCTGATAGTTTGATTCTGAGTTGCCCGGGGCGTCGACCTCGCCCTGACGAACTCTATAGTCATCCTCGGTTTCTTCCGAAGCGGTTACCTGGAACGCTACCTGCTCTCGGTCGTTTCCTGTACTCTCGGCAGGCTCTACCGCCTCTATTGTCTGGGGCCCTTCCGCCCTTACGCGCTCAGCCACTGCTTGCGCTCTAGTCCGCACAGCGCAGATAGGCTGTGGTTCTAAGAAACCTTGTTTTATTTCCTTCAAAATCGTAGCAGAACGATTACTAAAAATGTAATAAGGCAAGTCGCAGTTCTTCGCGACTGCGGCCTCTGTAACAAGAGTACCGAATGGCCCTACAATCTCTACCTTGGCTACCGGTAGGTTTTTCGGCGCTTCGTCCAGGGGCTGCTGAACCCATACGGACTCGCCGGTATATTGTGTCGGCGTGACGTGCTTTGCGTTGATGACGTCAATCGTCGCACCCGTATCACGGAGAAAGGTTACAGTTTCGCCGCAAATTTGGCCAGAAAATGTGTGTGGAGACAATAACTCTGGCGCACTAGCGTCGGCCACGTGATACATCTTTTCGCTAGGTTTATTGTTATATTGAGGACAATATCTTTTTATGTGACCTGGTTTTTTACATAAGTAACACTTCCGTTCTTGCGGCTTCTCGAACTCCGCGTTACTAGCTACCTTCGGCACTGCCGTTTTGGAAGTGGTCGGCGCGCTTTCCGTCGCCTTCGGCCATTCCCGTTCGCCTGCCTGCTCTTTATTGCCGAACCGCGAGAAATCCTTCTTATATCCGCTAGCCCGGTTGTTTTCGTAGGTGTCCAGCCTTCGTGCCAAATCTTGGGATGCAGAAACCTCACCCCACACATCAATGAAATGGTCACGCATAACCGCCGGCACCTTTCGCTTCATCTGGTCCGTTACAATGAGATCTAGCAATTGCTCAAATGTTTCTATCTTTAAACCTGAGACCCATTTTTTACAATAACTAGCTAATTCACGTGCATAGACGTTCCAAGTAGTCTTTGCACCTTTTACGTGACTACAAAACATCTGCCGGCACTTTTCTGCCGTGAACTTGTACATATCTAATAATTGTTCTTTAATTAGGTCATAATCTTGATCCGGTGAATCGGATCCTACTCCGAGCCAGTTGTTCACCTCATTAGGAAGTAAACCCATTAAATGGCTTACCCATTCGACCGGCGCAATACCAAGCTGGCGAGCATGCGCCTCGAAAACACTCAAAAACAACGTAATATCGTCGCCTTCGCCTTTGAATTTGTCCATGACTTGGCTGATACGAATATTAGTTCGATTTCCCGTGTCGCTACTACCTATGGAAACACGCGTGGGAGCCTGATTCGTTAGTTTTAACTTTTCAAGTTCAAATTGCCGTTCGCGTTCTTCGCGTTCTTCGCGTATTCTTTCCTGCTCTCTCTCATCGCGTATTCTTTCCTGCTCTAACACTCTCTCTTCGCGTAATCTTTCCTGCTCTCGTATTTCTGCAACCTGTTCTTTTTCTTGGTCAGCGAGTTGTTTCACGAATGATTCCTCGTACTGCTCGCTTTCCGTAATGATCGCTTTAAGTTTAACCACGGTCTCGTTCCCTTCTAATGTTTCCCCCATCTCTATCGCGACCCTAACAAACACCTCTTTCCTATAACCCGCTAAGAAAGCCATATTGCCTGAATTGATCCCCGGCCAGAACAAAAAACACACTTACGTTCAGTTGACCTCGGTGTCGCGTGAGCGCCTTCTGGATCCGGTTTGTGGCCTCCTTCCTTCCTCTCGTTCAGGTCGGTCCGTGATGTGTTCTTCCGGTGATGCAAATATTAGCAGATCAAGTTCCAGTGCCAATATCCGCTCGTTCCAGTACCAGTACCAAGTTTTAGAAAAGAAAGGTTCCGAGTCGGCTTGTACCGCCCCGAAACTACCGTACCGAAACACCGCACTTTTCGGTTTCTCGTGGCGTGCGCGACACTGCCGGCGCCACGTATTTACGACGCGTATTCACGTTTAACTGCGTACACTGTCTTTACGCGTGCTGTTCTGATAAATCAGCGCGCACCGATGGCTCTGATGCCGCACTGATGTCCCCGCGGATGCTGCTGCAGACTTCCGCGTTCCCCGTTCGTTGCGAACGTAGTGACTGCTTCCACAAAGCTGAATGATAGACGTGAGTCTTTAATCTGTTGTAACCAATTATTAACTGCAATTGGCACAACCACCCGGTGTGAGTTCTAAGCACCACTGCAACCAATTTTGAACTACAATTGCAACAATTGGCGCAGGCACTCCGGCGTGAATTTACAATAACCGCTGCTACCAATTTTAGACAAGAAAAATGGCAGAATTGGTGCGGGCACACCGACGTGAGTTTACAATAGCCGCTGCCACCAGTTTTAGAAAAGAAAAGTGGCAGAATTTGCTGCGAGCGCCCCGACGTGAGTTTTCGATAACCGCTGCCACCAGTTTTAGAAAAGAAAAATGGCAGGAATTGGTGCGGGCACCCCGACGTGAGTTTTCGATAACCGCTGCCACCAGTTTTAGAAAAGAAAAGTGGCAGAATTTGTGCGGGCACCCCGACGTGAGTTAACAGTAACCGCTGCCACCAGTTTTAGAAAAGAAAAGTGGCAGAATTTGCTGCGAGCGCCCCGACGTGAGTTTTCGATAACCGCTGCCACCAGTTTTAGAAAAGAAAAGTGGCAGAATTTGCTGCGAGCGCCCCGACGTGAGTTTTCGATAACCGCTGCCACCAGTTTTAGAAAACAAAATGGCAGGAATTGGTGCGGGCACCCCGACGTGAGTTTTCGATAACCGCTGCCACCAGTTTTAGAAAAGAAAAGTGGCAGAATTTGTTGCGAGCGCCCCGACGTGAGTTTTCGATAACCGCTGCCACCAGTTTTAGAAAAGAAAGGTTCCGAGTCTGTGACGTACTAGAGTGAAAAACACAGACGACTGTTCTGATTGATATATACAATATATTTACAGAATTTTTACAATTAATGTACAATGATTATGATACAAAAATCTAGCCCCTTGGCAACCTTTCAATTCTCTTAGCCGCAAAACCCCGCGACCGTCCCCTAGGCCTCGCCCAGAACCACTGCTTCGGAAACAGCAAAAAGCAACGCGAAGTGCGAAGCTGTCGGACATAGAGTCCCGTAACTACACCAGTTACATGGCTTGTTGCCAAACCGATCTTCGACCCGAAGATCACGTGCAAGGATTGCACTGGAGATACCTCTCGTCTTTCGACACCCAGCGTATCCCCCGAGGCTCGTGTCGGCGCGGCCTTAAATATCCGCCGGCTCGCCCCCACCCTACAAGCAGCGGGCGACACACGGCTCGCTGGCCAGCCTTTCCAGAGCTACAACCGACACCTCTTAGACTCGCATCCACGAGCGTCCTTTTGAAGGAAATTCCAGCCGGGATTCCTAAGGGCTTTTCCAACCGGCGCGGCGAGGCGCCGCCCCCCTCCACCCACATCCGGCTTAACGCGGGTTTCCCCGAAGCGGCCCGACGCACCGGCGCCGGACCAGGCGACGCTACAGCAGATTTATCCAGCACTTTTTCGTTACCAGGGTCCGGAGCTCTTAGAGCTTTGATATACCAGCCCGGATATAGCGGACGATTACAATAGCAAGTAAAAAGAAGAGCGCTCACCTGGCGCGCTGGCGTGGCGGAGTGGTCCGGGTGGAGCAGCAGCGCGCTGATGTCGTTCCCGTCCAAGGTGCGCGCGGCGGGCAGCGCCGCCCCCGTCAGCGCCGCCAGCGTCGGCAGCACGTCCAGCGCCGACGTCAGCGCGCCCGACACGCGCCCGCCCTGCGCACGCATGCATTTAAGTGTATTAATCGCCCCTACCGTTGGCATTAGGAAGGAGATCAGACTGAATAATCAATAAAAAGGAGCATTATAACTTTTATTAGGTTTATCCCTTTAAATTGTCAAACAATTTCATTTAACAATTAAATAATAGTAGGATATGGATCACGGTATCGGTCAATTAATGAAACACAATACTTTGCCAGCGTTTCGGAATATTTAATTCCTTCATCAGGGCTACAAAAACACAACCACATGGAATATGGAACTTGTCTCAACAACAACATTAGAAATCACACAAAATTTGCCATGAATCAACATACATGAAGAAAAATAAATAAATAAATAAATAAATAAATAAATAAATAAATAGATAAATAAATAAATAAATAAATAAATAATATACCAAAATAAATAATAATTTGGTTGCTTGTGTTGGCAATGATGTCAATGGCTTCATTCATATGAGTGTTCCATTGATGAATATTGTATATTTTACATTGTGCAAACCCCAGTTGACACGTCATCTGATTGTTACCATATATAAAAAAATTAAATTAAAATAAATAAATAAACAATACAACAAAAACTGACTCTACGAATTTAAGTAATATAAAATATCAACACACATTCACCGGAAGTACGTAAAATATACTATTATTTACATTTTCTCTCAATACTCACGATATCTATGAAGGGTAGTTTATTAATAATTTAGTAATACAAATAATACTTAACATTTGGTTTTCCGTAACACGTGATCGGAGAAAAATAAATAAAATAAAAAGGAAAATAAATAAATAAATGAATAATGAAAATAAAACCGGATACGCATGGTTCCGGCTGGAGTAGCTCAGCACGTGGTCCTGACAATACACTGGTTTTTCATTCACTTTCTTTCGGGCCGTGGCCCTGGTCGGACTTGCAATGGACTTGTGTGCTTTAGCAACTCTATATTGGAGTTGGGCTGTAGGCGAACATGATGTTTGACCAGGTCGTGTATTAGTAAGGGGTGTACCGTTTATATTATATATATATATATATATATATATATATATATATATATATATATATATATATAGTGACATACCAATATGTGACACCTTGCATTGCGTCACATTTATTGTAAACGGGGTGAATTGTAAGGATAGACATTTGTAAATATGGCGGCATAGCAACGGTAGACGAGTTGTCGTCAAGGTCAACAAACTTCATTGCTTTGAACCACGGGGCGCGGCTAGTTGATAAAGTAAACTGTTTGGGGATTGGCCGAGAAAGCAATGACAGTCTGGGGCGCGGCTAGTTGAATTTGTAAGTAATTGAGGGATTGGCTAGGCATGGATTTTCTTCTGACAAGAAACAGTAGAAAGATGGACCGAGTTTTGAAGGGCTGAAAGAGGGGAATATGGATTCATTCCGACTTATGCCGTGGTGCTGTGCGGATCGTGTGTAGGCAGTTGATGTTGGGAGTTTGGGAATTGTGAACATTTACCAAAGTAAATGTTCACAATTCCCAAACTCCCAACATATCCCAGCGTATGATTGTCGGACTTAGAATATTGATGGAAGGTGCGGAAATTGGAACTTAGAAATATTTCGAGTGCAGCAGCTAAAATTGTGAACTTAGGTGAAAAACCAAAAAAAACATTCCCACGATGTATAATAATATAATGCGCTCGCCGCGGTATCCCAATCACATATGATCAAAAAAAAACTGTTGCTCTGATCAACTATACCGTGCCGCTTTTAAACAAAAGAAAACTCTTCTCTGACAATCTACTGTTTCTTTACGTCCTTTTTTATATTATATTATCTTTAAAAGCCTTTTAGCGTTGCCATAAATCCCAAAACATTTATACTATTCATTACCCTTCTTGATTGATTGATTCATTGATTTTTTCATGTTTCCGTGCGCGTCAACGGCTCTGGCCATTAGTCCCGTTAGTGTAGTGCATGTTTTTTTCTCGGGAGATGGCGGTTCCCCCGGTGGATGGCGAGATCCGGCGCCGACCTACCGTCGGCTAGTGGGGTTTCCCCCAACCAGGACTCTCCCACCAGCGGGGTACCGCCCCAGCCGGCACAAGCTCTAAGCTCCCGACCGGCCTCCCGAGATGTGTGTAGTGCATGTAGTGTAGTGCATGCTAGTGTAAGTGTGTGTGTAAGGGGAGAGGAAAGGGAAAGGAATGGGAAGGACAGATCGCGCGCGGTCCGTGGCCCGTTTGATAGGGTACTGCTCCGGCATTCGCCTGGTGTTGATCGGAGAAACCACGGCAACTACCGATCAGAGCAGCGGCCACTAAAATCCAGACAGCGACTGAATTCGACCTAGCTGACAAGCTAGTGTCGAAAATCCTGCCGCCGTCAGGACTCGAACCTAGGACCTCCCGGTCAGAGGCGCTGCAGTGACATCATAACCCTTCTTCTAATCACTTGTTTTCTTATTTGAACATATTATCAGAAATCGTCACGCTTGTGAGAAAATTCGTGTCTCATTCCTAATATGGAAAATAAATTTATTATCACGGAAATCTTTTTATTTACGAAATATTATTTGGTTGCGTGTCATTATTTGTAAATATGTCCTGTTTTTATTTAATGATATAGTCTATTTTGGGCACAGTATTTTAGAATATTAATAAATTTGAGAAAACACATCCCCTCTTGCAATTTCCCATGTTTTTTGTTCTTATCGACGTACGAAATTAATGTGATTTTAGTTCTAATTTCAATGTTTCTGTATTTATTTTGGACGTGTCTGAATCACACAATCTAAGTTAATTTTATTTTAATGTTGCTCAAAATTGGAAATAATACTGAGAAAACTTTGTTTCCATCAACCCCTTCAGCCTCCTTTGTTTTTGCCACATTTTCCTTTCTCTAACACTAAACATTTTTTTAATGGCCTATTCCAAATATTGAGACATGAACAGAATAAAATCCTTGATTCACCTATATGTCCATGAAAAATTATATGTATTGTATGTATTAATAGGAATAAAATTAAATAAAACTGAATAACAAAATATGAACAGAAAAAGGGAACATATGTATAAATAGTAATACAATGAAAAGTATATATGCAGTTTCCAAAATAACAAAACAGCACTTAAAGCGAATCCCCAACACTTCCGTAGCATACGAATTCGTTACGCTTCCGTAACATACGAATTTCGTGAAGTTTCGCGCTCCGCGCCCACTAACCAATCAGGGAAGCCCGGTGCCGAATACATGTGCAGTTTGTTTACATGCGTCCCGGTTAGGAGGATACTCTGTGGTGGGAGGCACATGGTTGACGACAATCCCGCTAGCTGATAGCGCTCGATTTAGCCATTCAGGGCGGGAAGATCACCTCTACCTTCCGAGCAAAAATATTTACTACACTTACATAATCTTACACGTTGGTGAGGCCGGAATCACTATCAATCAATATATCAATCAACCGATCGAGTTTTTTTGCAAATTTTAGTCGTTTTCGTGCAATAATGCGTGAAATATATTCAATTTTAAAAAATTACAAAAACAACAATTTCTGAAAAACGGCTCCAAATTTATTTTTCTTTAAATTTGTGGTATCGTTAGTGCCAAACTAACGCTATATTGCTCTATTCTTGTGTTTTTTCAAAAATTACAAAAAATGTATTTGTGTTGACGTGTCTCACATCGGTAATACTTACTTTAGAGGTGATTTCTTCACAGTATTATATTTATGAGTACATGTGCTTTAAATTATGTCTAATAAAGCTTCTCAAAAACCAGTTTTCTGTGAAAATGAGCTGAAAATTCCGCATTTTCAGACCATTGTTTCAAACATGCCTCCATATTGTGTCAATGGACTTAATTGCATTGTTTAATATGACGTGAAGATCATTTTGGTATACATTATTACATTTGTGAATGAAAGTGCTTAAAATGACTTCAAATAAAAGTTTTCGAAAACTCAATAGATTCCTGTAAAAATATATTCAAATTCAAATTTAAAGAATAAATAGTATTTCATAACCATTACTAAAGGCGAGAAAGGACGTGCTGTTTTAGCCACACAAGTTACAAATTACTCCTGAGAATGCCGGGTGAGGAATGTTGCATTTAATATCATCTGATTCCTAAAAAATATATACAGTCTGTTGAATAAAAGAAAAAGGTATGTACTTGAACGGTATTGTCTTCAATAATCGTATGGCCGCGAATGTTTTGCCGAAAGAGCCTGTACTAATTTAAAATTCTTTTATTAAAAATTGAGGCCGATGAGAGCCAAATTGTTTCTTATCGTCTTGAACAACATAGATTTTACTTTCATTTAAAATATTTTGGCATACTGCACCGTGGTCAATCTAACGAACATACAATATTAAATTTTTATTTTCCTGTGCTTCGTTTGAAGTGGTGTCAATACATAAAAAGACGGTAATAAATTGGCTTAATATTACAAATCGTAGAATTTTAGTAATTTAATTAGTTTATTAGTATTAGAGTTATTTATCAATTGTGTTTGATGAAGAATGACTAACCGATAAACAAGTTGAAATCTGAATGCAGATGGAAATATGCGTTCTTGCAAAGAATTGATATTTCGTTGAAATTTCGCCATTGAAGTTTTCTCCAAGCGAATATACACAGTTTGACCATGGTGGAAATAACCACCATTTTCACCATGAGTTTTTTCCACCATGAGTTTGACAACGCTGCGCTGGCAACAATACGTTGTTCGCTTCTTGGTTGAATTGGACGTTTTCAAGTAATAGCTCAAAAAATGCAATATTTCAGTTTTATGTAGCTTTTTCCAATAACGCGAGACAGTATGTGCTGTTGTAGTATTTGTTTTCTTCATTGATGATATTGTCTGAGGAATGTATGAGTGGCAGTGCATTTTCTTTGTAAATTATTTTCTTTTACTTATATCAAGTGACTCAAACTTAATCACTTCATTATATGAATATTTATATTGAATTTTATAAGGAGATTTTTTCTAAATCTCAGGCATTGAATTTTCAACCACTTTACTTTTGTTTTCGAATTATACTGTTTCCTGTTTGTAAAGTTTTGATCAAGTACCTTGGTAGAAACAAAGTTGGATTACGTCATTTGAATCACAGTGAACGGATTTTTCTTCTTAGCATTTTGTATTGGTGATCTGCAGGCACGGAAATGTTTTGATGAAATTTTTTCTCCCTTTTTATTAGACCAAAATATTCGTTGCAAGCACGGTATGAGTTTCCCCTTACTAGCAATTTATGATTTATTTCATCGACTGCAGGTGCAGAAATACAATTACATACCGTTGACTATTTACAACGACACAATCGACATACTGCTTTCGCCTGTAAATATTATGTGGCGTACATTATGTTAGCAACAAAGTTTTATTAGGGTTATTTTCATGGGAGCAAGTCGAAAACGAAGAAGGAAAAGGAGGAAAATATGAAGAAAGACAATGTGAAAAAGAGGAAAAGGAGGAAGAGACCAAAATAGAGGAAAAGAAGGAAGACGAGTAGGATAAGAACGAGACGGAAGAGAGAGGAGGAGGAGGAAGAGAAGGAAAAGAACAGCACTCACCGGCACGTGCGAGGGCCAGCGTACGAAGGAGGGTGCGCGGTGGCCGCCCTCCCAGACGGTGCGCTTGCTGGCGCTGCCACCGCCGCCGCCCGCCGCGCTGCGCTGCCACGAGCCCAGGTAGGGCCCCGCCGACCCCGCCAGCGCGCACTTGGCCTCCCACGGCCCGTTGTCGCCTGCGCACCGCGGCCATTGCAGCCCTTTCACTTTTTTTGATAAGGAGCAAATAACAGACGTGGTTGAAACCAAGGCGATACACCAACCAAATCTGTTATTTGTGACACAGGTCGGATGTGTCGTTCAAGATTAATTATCATTATAATACCTTCTAATAAGAAAAATCTTGTAAATAACAAATATATTTTCTTGGAATATAAGTACTTATACGCATCTTTAGTTACACATCATTTGGTTCTATTGTTCTAAACGGACAGCGGGCATTTAAAATCCTTAATGGGTGCCTGCCGTTACGAATGGCTCTCATTTCTGTTTGGTTGTGATAAGTAGATACAACAGTACTGTATTAGGAAACCGAAGTATCCACTAACATTGAATTACAAAAGTTTATTCTCATAAACGTTGGGGGCCCCGTTGAATATATTAAACTCAACTAGAGTGTGATGCCACAGAATAGCACAAGTACTAGTTAGTTTCCAAATTTCTTTCGTCTGTTCTAACTTAGCGGTCTTGTCCCATCCTCTTGTAGTCTGTTAAATTCTGTTGAAGGAGTAGTCGATCACTATGGAGTGTATTTATAGTTTGCTTTCCATCGATTTACAAACTGTTCTTTGCGGTCATTACCCCGGTTAGTAAAGAGAAATAATCCTTGCGAGAATTCTGGCATCTGACGAGGTGGAAACAAGCCACAGTTTCATGAACTTGAAATACGTACATGAACCACGTCCCCTTTAGTAGTCGAACAGAAGAAAATTGTGTTGCGAGCTTTGAGTGTTTGAGAGTTTTGGAGGTTTCGAGCGAAGGAGCTCCGTTACGAAGAAAGAGAGCAATGTGAACCATTACCAGTAGAACTAGGGTCTACCATTGGGGGCCATTTTAAACTGGTTCGTGCTGTAAAACGCACGAGAGCACGATCCACCACTAGCACTTCCCAATATGCTTCAATAGCTACGACGAAAATTCAAGAACACACAGTTTTCGATCGACGCGCTTTGAAGAAAAAGGCGAGTCAGAAGAAAAGAGGTGCGAGCGTTTGCAGCCGAGAAGTGTCGAGATCAGCGTTGGATCCAGCTGACCGGCATCGCATTTGGTTGTTTGGAGGAAGATTTCTGAGGCCGCGAGGGTGAAGGGCTCGAGTGAATGATTTGCGATTTTCAAAAACATGCATTAAATTTTAGGGGTTCTTTATATGAACCCCCAAAGTTTTCTCAAAAATGCCTCCAAATTTTTTCTTCTAATTTTTTAAAAATATAAAAGTGAAGTACATTTATAAGTCCGTTTTTCACTGTTAACTCTGAATTTTCAAAAATTTTAAAAGTTTGAATTTTGAAAAACATTGTTTAAAATATCGGGGTACTTTACATGAAGCCCCCCGGACATTTTCAGAATTTTCTCAAAAACTGCTCCCAATTTTATCTCAAAAGAAATATGACAGTGATATTGCCAATATTTCTAAAAAAATTTTGTTTTATCAAATTTCTTGAATATAATGTACTCTGGAGCGTCCACGTTTTATCATACATTTGGTAACATGGCGACCGATATAGGGGCATTGCTTCAACTAAAGTTTTAATTGCAGAGTGCGAGCAATTGTAATGTTTACTGTCCATCCGGACTACAAAAGTAAAACCAAACGAATTGATGCTTATATGATACATTTTCCCGAGAAGTGGAAAATATGGGATTTGGAAAATGCTTAATTCAGAAAGATAATTTCTTTAAACTTTTAAATCAGACCACTCAATTTTGAAAGGAAGAACGACAAAGAAAATTGAATATTTCCTCATCCATCCTCAAATAATTATTCATTTAGATGTTATTTAATTATTGCTTCACAATGTGCGACCCATAACTTTATCATGAATGAATACCATGGCGTTGTTTTAAGTCCTCACGTTTCCTCTTTACATTTTACTTCATCAGCATTAAACACTGATTTGTTATTATAAAACATAAAGTAGCACAAAAAACTTTTTGTACGTCAAATATTGGACTAAATGTAATCCGTTCGCCCAATTTCTTTGTCAAAGTTTTCTCATCAAAGTTCAAAGAACTTCCACAAAGTTCTTCATTAAAGATATATGTAAAATATCTTTTACAGTGTAATGCCGGCCTAACTCTAAATTTTCGAAAATTGCAAGAGTATGAATTTTCTTCGGCCTCTTCCTACATCTATAACATTTCATATAGATTTTTCCTTCCCATGAAATTTGTTGCCCATAATTAGTTCTTTCATTAAGATCATGTAATTTTTTTCATAATTTCAGTAGTTTTAGCGTAACATTGCATGCAATATGAAATATTTTTTAAAAATTTTAAAAAATTCTCAAAAACCGCCCCAATTTTTTTCTTTACACTTTTGGTAGGGATAGAGCTAAATGTACTCCATGAGATGACCTAAACGCCATTTTGCTCTATTACTTTGTTTTTTTACTTACAAAAATGTAATTTTTAAGACTAGTCTCTCGCGTCCTTAATATTTACATTAGCGTTGATTTCTTCACATTATTCCATATCCGAGTACATGAACTTTAAATAAAATCTAGTAAAGTTTCTTGAAAACTCAACAGTTTTCTGTGAAAACGCGCTCAAATATAGCATTTTCAGAAACGCTTGAGGATACATTAACACCAATTACACTATTTAATATGACCATTTCAATTGATAAGTCCATTTTGTGGTTTTCTTTTGATTTTTCAAAAATTACACAAATGTAATTTTTTTTAAATGTCTCACGTCGTCAATATACACATTGCCAGCAATTTGTAAACACAATTGCATTTGTGAGTGGATGTCCTTCAGATGAGTTCCAATGAAGTTTTTCGAAAACAAAAATTTTCTCTGAAAAAGAGCTTCAAATTTCAACGGAAATAAACGTGTTGCCCTGATACCGAATTTTTTAGAAATGTCTGTCCTTCCGTCCGTCCGTCTGTCTGTCCCTCCGTGTGTCTGTCCGTCTGTCCGTCCGTCCGCCTGACCGTCCGTCCGCCTGTGCGTCCGTCCGCCTGTCCGCTCGTCCGCCCGTCCGCCCGTCCGCCCGTCCGCCCGTCCGCCCGTCCGCCCGTCCGCCCGTCCGCCCGTCCGCCCGTCCGCCCGTCCGCCCGTCCGCCCGTCCGCCCGTCCGCCCGTCCGCCCGTCCGCCCGTCCGCCCGTCCGCCCGTCCGCCCGTCCGCCCGTCCGCCCGTCCGCCCGTCCGCCCGACCGCCCGTCCGCCCGACCGCCCGTCCGCCCGTCCGTTTGTGAACACTACTAACGCCTAAACCATACGTACAATCTTTTTCAAATTGAAGAACCCCTGTCCATCTGGCTCTAGTTGAAGCCTTGACATTTTGAAAAACACTCTTTAAAATTTGGAGGTACTTTAAATGAAGCCCCTCGGTCATTTTCAAAATTTTTTCAAAAATGGCTCCAAATTTTTTTCTTTAAATTTCTTGTAAGAATAGAATAAAATATACTTATAAAGGTGGCGAAGGTCCAATTTTCCCGACAAAAACTGATTTTTTTCGAAAATTCCAATTTGAATTTTTTTCGGCTCTTCCTATAATTATATAATTGAAGACATAAATTTTCCTTTTAGATGAAATTTGTTGTCTTTAAATAGTTCTTTCATTAAAATCATGTCGATATTTTAAAATTTTTTGTAGTTTTCGCGCAACAGTGTATGCAATAATAGCAATTTTAGTAAATAACAAAAACTCAAAAATTTTCTCAAAAACGGCTCCAAATTTTTTTTAATTTTTGGTAGATTTAATGCAAAACAAACCCTATACGATGACATAAACGCCATATCGCTCAATCTTTTGTTTTTTCAAAAATTCCAAATAAGGATTATTTTTTACTTGTTTCTCACGACGGTATTATTTACATTAGAGGTAATTTCTTTACGTTATTCTATTTATGAGTACATGTGTTTTAAAGAATATCATATAAAGCTTTTCGAAAACTCAAGTTTTTTGTTGAAATGAGCTCGAAATTCAGCACTTTCAGAATTACACAAATGTATTTTTTTAAACATCTTTCCCGACGTTAACATATACATTTCCATCGATTTGTATACATTATTGCATGTGCAAATAGAAGTGCTTTAAATGACTTCAAATGAAGTGAAGTCGTACGCTTCCGTGGCCGGAGTCATGTGAATTATCTTGGCTGTCCGGTTGACGCCGCGTCGAAGGCCGTGTTGCCAACGTTTCGACCATCTTTTCGTGGTCTTCGTCAGGGCTGGTCTGCTTGGCAGAATGGAGCAAGACCTTAAAGTCACCCCACACCAAGAAAATTAGAAAATATTGCTACGAGAAAGTCAGTGCCATTCTGTAGCACCTCTAGTTTTATTTGTGTTAATTTTTGTATTAATAATGATATTTATACTATCGAGAAATATTTGTATTATCGAGTTACTCGTGGGGTCTATGATACATGAAGTCTATGAAACGCGTGAAGTTCCTTCTGCTTCACATACATCCGCTCATCTTTGATCGCAACTACGCGGTTTCCCAAAAGCAGAAGGAGGCGGGGGCAGCTGGGGTAAGTTTGACAATTAATACGAAGATCCTGCGTTAATACAAGAGCAAGTATTAAGTAAGTATTAGTAAGTATTTCAGTAACAAAGTTAGTTTTCAAGTAACATACATTTCGAACTTGCATGTGAAATGTTCGTTTTCGACTTTTAAATATATTAAAATGTAACGAAATATGAAGCAATAGATAACATATGTAAAAATATGTTTAATACAAATGGTTTCAATTTGTTCAGAATGTCGGGTATGTCGGGTAATGTCGGGTAAGTATCTTGTCCCTGTAAAAATATGTATTTACATGAAAATTCGATCCCTACATATCATTATAACAGTAAATTCTTCAATTTAATTTCACATAATTTCATTTCCATATTGTAGAAGACTTGAAACTGAATGATGCTGAAGAATTTGAGGTATTATTTTATTTTAACAGATATTATTCATTTATTTAATATACAATGATTTTACAAATTTTAACACTTATTTCGTTACATTTTTAAACTTAAACTCTTTCTCTTCGAAAATTCGTTTTGTATTCTGTTCCGCTTATAAATGAATGTGAAAAGTAACATGTAAATGCAATACAAATTTCTTGAACATTTTATCGATTTTTTATTCTTATACACACGCAATACATGAACATTTTAATAGTAAGACTTACACAGAGTTATTTAAATTTATACAAATGATGATACGAGCACTTTCTAATTTAAAATTCTTTTTTTAATTTCTACTTATTGTATATACTCCGCGTTAAGGCCTAAAGGGTTTAATGAAATTGGAAGAATATTATATTATTAAAAGTTATTAATTTCATTAATCATACAGCTATTGACCTGAACTAAACCGCTATTATCGTATAAAATTATTATTCGTATACATTCGAATACATCACGAAAAATATAATTGCATTTTTATATTCATGTCACGAATTAATCTAACATTTGAATTTTCATAGGTTTACTAGGGCACCCGTGCGAGAACTCCCGCATGTTAAAGCCCACCCTCTTCCTTATTTTTCAATTTCCATATTAATTAAGCCTGTGGAATATCTCTTGGTTCAAGACCCTATTATCCTCCGTCACTTGTATTAATCTTTGCCAAAGTTTGCAAGGACACTGTGACAATCCTGAAGAAGAACCTGTAAAAAGTTCGTGTTTATCCCCAAACTACTGTTTCGTGGTATCGAAGATTGGGCGCGGCAGCCAGCACTCACTGAGGAACCAGAGGAGCGTGTCGCGCTGCGGCGCGCGGCGGCGCGCGGCGTCGGCCGCCTTCGCCAGGCGCCCGGTCAGCCAGTCCAGCTCGCGCAGCGCGGCGCCCAGCGGCCCGCGCCGCGACGCCTTCGCGAAGGGCGCCCCCGTCGCCAGCGGCACGTGCACGTGCGCCAGCGCCGCGTACAGCAGGGACGGACGCCCCTCCGACCTGCGCCCACAAAAGACCGGCTTTTACAAATAGAACCTGTGCCACATGTGCGTATACTTCAGTTCAGGTCAGTCCATGCCTTATTTTAGGTAGTGAGACTCGAGCCACCAAGATCCCCCTTGTGTCTGACCACCCAAATTTCGCTACGCTCTTTTCACCATCTAGCGGAGAAAGAATGTATCATTCGGACGACGAAACAGGCACTTTGAATTTAGCACGGAGGCTTGTTTTAAGCTTGAGGATTTTTGACCTGGAGTAGTGGGATACCCGGCGTAGTGTGTAGACTTCGAGTGAGGAATCCAATATGGCGGACCGAAATTGCTGAAAGTGTTTAGATTCACATGAAACTGTAAATAGAGATGTCCTTGAGGATCGTGATAAACAATATTAACTTATTGTTTTCTAAATTGTTATCCTCGCACGAAATACGTATATGTTACTGTTATAAAGAAAACTAAAATATTTTTAAAACATAGCGAGACATACCATGTCTTATTGAGCTTTAGTTTTTGTTTAGCTTATTAATTATAAACAGGAAATACAGATTAGAGTGTTAACCCAAAGCCCTCTGTATTTATCAAGCCTGAGCCACGGCTGTTCACCAAGCGGGTGACGTCACACAGTTAGCCCAAGGCGAAAGCCTTTTTCTCCCTTTCAAAAATTCAAAATTTAAGTAGTATATGACTTAGTGTAGGGATCACAGAATTTTGAAAATGTGCACACAATTCACTTTTCCCCATAGCACGTCATACGCAGTTTTTAACTGTTTTTTGACGTAAAATAAATAAATAAATAAGTAAAGCGAAAGAACGTTTTGTTTTGGAAGGAAAGGGTATAGGGTATATTATAAGTAGGTGAAAAGTGCCCCCAAACCAAATCGATAATCGCGATGCTCATACAAAAGATAATACAAAATGCCTTAGATTCACCAAAAATCAGCCTCCACGGGCAATCTGTTGCTCACAATCAGAAACGTGTTTTTCATGTTTTATTTTTTTTTCTCAGCTTCTATTGCATTTATCAGTCTGAAAAAAATGGAGACACGGGGAAAAGTAGTTTTATTTTAAAGCATTTTGGCAAACATTTCTCACTCCAAATTCAAATAGAAAAACAATGTTTTGAAAAGGATTTTCGATGTGATAACGTTGGAGTACTGTCTCAGTTTTTTCCCTCTGAATGTATATTATAACATTCTATAACATATATTTCTTTTAGATTTTTAAATAATGTGGACGATAGTGAAAATCAATCAAAACCAATTTTATCAGTTCAAGTACTTGAAATTCGCGCCAAAATGTGATTGGAATTTTTTTCACCCATGTTTATTCTATTTATATTTAAATTTTTAAAAAGTCTCACAGGTATTTTTGAAAGAAATGTTTTTAAAAAGCAATTATTGCGAAACCTCAAGCAATTTACTACAGTTACCTGTTTGTGAAATTCATAAACAAGCCTACGTTTCTTTTCAAAGTGATTACAACTTCGAATCGCGTGGATCTTTAGTCGAAAGACTATTTTCAAGGTAAGTTTTATTATTCCTTTCTCGATATAACAATCCAGTATTTATATCTATTCTTCAGATTTAATATGCAATTCATTAAATTTATATCTTTAGTAGGCTGCTATGTATGTTACTGAATATATCATGACTGCAGTTTGAAGGTTAGGAGGTTTTGCATGCCCTTTTACCGTGAGCGTTCATATTATGACATTAAGTTAGAAAAAAGTACAGTAATTAATTTAGAGAACACATTTGTCTTTATCATCATATTACTTTTTTATGTTTTATTTCAGAGATGGGACGATCATGCAGCGTTCCTGGCTGCAAATCCAACTATGTAAGTCAAGTTGGAAATTTTACAAATTTTGCCTTTCCTAAGGATGCAATTCGACGGTACATGTGGTTGCGGTCTATCAACAAAGCCGATTGGACTCCGGGGAAGGCAGCCTGTGTTTGCATCAAGCATTTTGCAGAACATTTTATTATTAGGGAGGATGTGGCTAAAAGAGATGATGGAACATAATTGTATGAACTGAAGAAAATTCCAGCATTGACCACAGACGCATATCCTCCAATTTTCTACAACCAGCCATCATATCTGTCTTTCAATCCACCTGCACTTCGTATTAATCCATAAGAGAGAAGAACCAGGTTGAAAGAGAGAGATGAACTGAATTTCCAAGACTTTTTAGAAAACGATAAAATAACATTCTTCAACACTTTTTTACTTACCTATTGTATTAAACTTCATCCCGAATTGAATGTACTAGTTTTTTCAGATGGTGATGTGTCCTTAAAAAATTCAGTACTTTTTGGGGAAAAGATTTTATTTGTGACAATAGGACGAAATTGGAAAATTAATTCCATCATTTTAAGTCTTGGAAATTTGATTCCAACTCTATGGAAGACAGATTAGAGTTTATTTGCAGTCTGCTTAAAAGTTGTATTGACAAAGTGAAGTGCAGGGTTTGTAATGACAATGTGGAACTGGACTAACTGGTTTGTGAATGTGATGAGAAGGGGGAGAATGCAGTGAAGAAGATCGTATTTCTACATGAACAACTGTGACTCCTCACGCAGAAAAGACATATGTACTCTCCAGAAACTTTGATTTGGGTCTTCTCCATTTATTTAGGTAACCTATCGTCGTACTGTGACATTAGAGACACTCAGGTTTTAACAGTACCCCACCCAACGTATCTGTAAAAGTTCTCTCAAAAAATGGGTCCCAACCAATCTGGATTGAATGCTAGCCATACTAAGTATTTAAAAGAGAAGTGTAAGATGCTTGAAGACTACGAAAAGTTGGTGATTGTTATCTATACTAATATATAAAGACAGAAGTGCTTAGTCTTACAACGCGGTAATCTCTGAATCTACTGAACCAATACCGATGAAACTTTTGTGCTAACTTCCTTTAAAGGTCTGGAGTACTATAGGCTATGATTTACAACCATAAACCGTAATATATTTACAAAATAATTACTTTCCTCGACATTTTTGGCATAGCTTTACATCACAGATTCAAGAGTTCATCAATGTCAATAGTTTAGCTGTGCGCCACCAGAGGATGACGTCTGAGATCTACTACTGATTTCATCAATGTCCAGAACTATTACGAGATTAATTGGACTTTGAATAAGGTTATGTAATGTCCCTGTATGAACGGTGGTGATTTGTTAGTTCTGAACATTGGTGGAATATTTGGAAGAAATCGGTAACTAAAGTGGTAAAGATGACAAGGTACATGCATTATCCTTAATCCGTATTATGTACAAAGTGGCTAGAAAACATTGGAGTTAGAATTTGTACAAAAGTTGAGGTAGGTTGAGACAGTTCAATGTACAATAATGTATAGTACAGAATATACAGTAATCTACAATGTATTATATATAGATATTGTATACATTCTAAACAACCTCATCTTTTACAGAAATTTGTAAACATTGAATTGCTTGAAACAATGCGAATGTCAAGTTGTCAAAACACACTATACAAGTGCGAATAGATGGGCAGTCTATAAACGTTTTGAATCTGCTATTAAGAGAAGTGCGACTTGCTGAAGTACTCACTCGCACTATTGAAAATAATACTGCAAAGGAGGGATGCAAATGTAAATAATTCTCTACGTAGTAGGGCTGCTTTTCAATAGCACTCACAATTTGACTATTTACACGGTTCTCATGTTCAAATTGGTAAAATGTAAAATGTTTGTTTGTTTTGGTTTCACCCAGTTGAGTTTTTTTTGTTTTGTTTTTTTTTTCTTCATTATGTGCAGAAGATTAGTGCAGTAGTATGTAATTAAGCAATGATCACTTACATATTGAGAATAATCTTTTCTATTATTTTGCATTGCAATTGATCCCAACGCATGAATTGGTTTTTGTTATTCACATTTCAAGATCCTTAATATATAGCACTTCAGATAAAATAATGAAGCTTATATGGTTTTGATCAGAACATTGTGAATTTAGTGTGTAGACTTAATGTACATGTTGATGGATCAGTATTGTTCTCATGCTTCAATGTTATGATTAATTGATTTACGTAAAAAAATAAGTTTTATTCTCCATGTAGTTTAAACTTATATATATATATATATATATATATATATATATATATATATATATATATATCGTGTTCAAAATAATTATAAATACTGGGAATTACGTTCAATATTGATACTTTCATTTACTTTTATGATTATGATTCGTCAATTACGTTTTGACATCTACATTCATATACCATATCTATCTTCTAGCGTCTCTGTGCGAGAACTCTGGCATGTTAGACTTCGCTTAAAACTGTAAGTACCTTCAAGGTCACGATTTGACAAATCGATTTCAAATATTTGTTTATGAATTCAAGAGAAGACAAAACATAAAAGAGAGTAAGTTTTACAATATGAAAATTTATTGACAGTATTGGAAGTAATATATGCAAGTCCACAAAAAAACACAAAATATACCTGAGTCTACAAGTATTTTATTCTGTAGTTTAGAATTGTTTATTGTTTTTAGTTGTAAATTGAAGGAAGTTTAGGAGTTGGAACCCCAAATAAGAAAAATAAAATTTTTTGTGAAAAAGTGAGCGAGGTAGACCGGAAATTTCCAAATGGGGGTGAAGAGAAGACGGCTATCGAAGCGTGGCCGTGCAAGAGCATGGCAGGGAGGAGCAGGGCGGAGAAGGGATACAATAGAAGAGATAGTAGGCCCCACCGCAGGGTATGAAAAAATGGAATTCCTCTCCCTGTCTAATAATTTACTATAAACCCGAGCAACGCCGGGTACACCAGCTAGTGTTGGATAAAATTAATGTCAAAGATAGGATGTCTCATAAAGGTGGTCGAATTGAAGGTTGGTAGAGATCTGAATCATGATGAACGATCATTACTGATGACGAATCTGATTCATACATTTATGTTGTCTTTAGTTTTTTCTAAGAATAGGGATGTAGTGGCTTTATTTCCTGTAAAATAACAGTCAGCCATTAATCTCCTTGAGTTTACAAAAAAGGTTCTTACCCTTTTGGATGATTGTGGGTACCATGTTTTTGCATTAATTTCTCATAACCACAGATGCAACAGAAGTATGTATACATTCCTTGGTGGAGACATTTGAAGCACTAAAGTTAAAAATCCTGTTGTTCCAATTAAAGAAATCTTCTAGCTCTTTTATTCTGAGCATTTATTGAAAACAATTAGAAACAACTGGCTCAATTAAACAGATAATGAAAAAACTTTTATTTTTCCAAATGTTGATAATCATAAAGTTGCAGAATACGCTTCAGTAAAACATTTAAAAGATATTTACAGGAATGAGGCTAACGACATTGTTAAATTAGCTCCTGCTCTTTCTCAGAAAGTTCTTTATCCTTCTTCAACTGAGAGACAAAATGTTCAACATGCTGTTAGGTTATTTGATGAAAAAAAACAAGATGCATTGGAAAAAATTCAAGAACCCAAGGCACTAAAATGTTCTTAGAGCTGATTTTAAAATGGTGGAGAATTGTTAATGTGAAAAGTCCTAGTAAAGATGTTCATAAAAAAGATTTTTATCAAGAGCCAATTAATTCAACAGCTCATGATTCTTATTTATTTTTAGTCAAGTCTGAAGCTAGGTTGAAAGCTTGGATGCATTGCGGAAAGTCTCTAATGGCCCTGTATCACGCTTTGGAAAACTAACAGCAGAAACACAAACTGCCCTCTCTCACAGAAACAGCCCTTACAAAAATAGTTCAATGTTTGTTACTGAAGAATCAAGCTAGATGTGATCTTTTGGGAAAGTTTCAGACAATCTTGAAGCGCGCTTTGGCCAGAGTAGACAATTATGTGGAGCTAATTACCTTTTATCAGTTGACCAAATTTAAGTCTGAAAAGAAATTAAAATTAGTTGGAATTGTGAAATGGAAATCATCCCAAAAAGGATATTTTGAGTTAAAAGATTTTTTTTCTGATTGCACTCCAACTCCAGAGTGTGATTTGGCATCAGAAATAGAATTTAATTTTATCACTGTAATTAATTAAACAGATTATGTTGATTGCTAGACTTGCAAGCTCTGGTTTTCATTGCAGAATATGTTGCTAGAGGTGCACTGAATGACAATAAATCCAAATATATTTATTATAATTTTTATTATAATTATAATATTATATAATATAATAGTTATTATAATTTTTAATAAATCCTAACAAATTAATAGAATTTGAAGGAATTCCTGAAGAAGCATGAGATTACTTAGAAATAATTTCCAGAGGTGGTTTATGCTGCCCAACATATTTCTTTGTAGCTCTGCATTAATGCCTTTCAAGTTTTTCAAACGTTGATTAGTGCTGATTATGAGTCCTCTCTCATTCTTACTGCACATAGCCAGAAACAACTAATGATTGAGTTAACTGTAAATAGATTTGAGAATTATGACACATACATTGATGTGTCATGTGAATGTGGAATAGATTTGAAAACTTAGGTTGTAAAATGTTCACATATAATGACCAACATTTTATTGAACAACTACACCAAAGTACAAAATAACGTAATAAACATTAATGCATATAATACCAAGATTGATAAATTGGCCAAAAGACGTAAGCCTGGAGTTGTTAATTATCATTGTAATGAATAAAACCTCTGTAAACTATGATAATTGGTAATAGGATGTTGTTTAGTTGTGTATTTTATGTATTTTGTGTATTGTATTGTTCATTGCTGTATTCTGTAAATAATGTATATTTCTTTATTCTGGTGTTGCTTTGTTCATTTTAATCCATTTTATTAAACTGGTTTGCTACTAGTTGTTAGTGAGAGTCTTAAATACCTTTTTTCACGGATCCGTAAATCAAATTACAGCCATATATTTTTTTGCATTTACTGAGAACTGTTCTAATAAAACACTTTACAATAAACATTTTTCGCTATGTTATGTTCATTGTTATTTAAAGTACAAACTCATTTGGCTTAGTTTCGATTCAAGTCTGGCTCGAAAGATCTTGGACCTACGTCACGCTACGTACGCACGTGACGTCACGCTACAAACGCTAAAGCCTGTGACATAACAGAGGGCCTTGATTAACACTTGAGTTCCGTTAGTGTCATTTTAGAGTTATTTAGTGTCATTTTGTTGCATTGCGAGGAACTGAGAAAGTGAGGAACGCTCTTGAAAAACGGTCATGTCAGGGCGCATGTGCGAGTCGAGAAATTGTGAGTTGAAAATATGAAAACTAGTTTACGTGTACGAAATTATTAATTAGTTGTGGAAATTCATGTTGAATTAGTAAACGGATTTTTTTACTGATATTGGAAATTTTAGAACGGAATTTGGAAAACGCGACATGGACAAGAGAGGTGCACGATAGGAGGAAAGCAGGAGAGGGATGGTGTATCCGGCCACCACCGCCAAGGTTTCGGATGCTTTTCGGGGAGGGAAGTAACAGATCACCCTCATTAATTGTTCAAGGTCAAGATTTGGTTTAATTATTAAAAGAAAATATTTTAGACAATTTTCTGTCATATTCCTTTTGGACAGCAGAGTTAATTGGAAAATTTGTAAGAAAAATATTAGAACTATGCATGGCGGATGGAAGATGTGTAATTTCTTTGGATGTTCTAATTACGAAGGGAAAAATAGTTAAAAAGAGAAGCATCAAACCGTTAGCAAAATAATATTAAAATGTGAATTTATTTAATAGTGTATTGTATTAATCAATTTTGTGTTGAAAGGACATCATTAATGATTTTAAAAGATTTTTTTATTAAACGCATACGAAATATTGCATATGTTTCGTCATGCAATTTTAAAACTATAGCTATATTTTTATTTGTCTATTGCATTCTAGACTTTTTAATATTTCTTTTTCCTGTTTCCTAATTTGCTAAATTGCTCGAGACGGGCAAAATCATACCACACACCATACCAATCATACCATAAACGCACTCACGTGAATAAAAAATTATACTGCCAAATCAGTATTGAAGAAAATATAAATGAAATATTACAAATATCTTGAATAAAAGACGTAATAATAACTGTTTTAATAGTTCTTAAAACCACCGTGTATCGAAATATTTAGGTACATTCCGATAGTTTAATTAGACCCATCAAGTGACTTACCCTGATAGTAAATTTTAAATAAAAAATTGCAATAATTATATGGATAGAACGCTACTACCTGAAAAGTAGACTTGTCTCAACTGAAACAATGTCATTCAAAACTAATACTCTGTCGCCAATTTTGGAAGCACTAGACGTGAAAGTCATTCAAAAAATGATAGATTGGAACAAATGTCTGAATAAAGCAAAATGTTCAGTCCTTCGATGAAAGAAAAAGAAAAGAAAGGATTGGAGAAGGAAAGAAAGAAAGAAGTAAAGAAAAGGGAAAAAAGAAAGAGGGAAAGAAAGGACTTACGTGGCTAGGATGAAGTCCTCCCCGAAGCGCGCGTACTGTTCTGCGAGCGTGGACAGGTCAATTGGCTGGTGAATGATGTCGCGGTCCTTGATGAGGGGCAGAGCTAGGTCTTCGAAGCAGCCGCCTTCTACTCTACTCACGTTGTACAGCGAAGCGGCCGACTCATCTGGAAACGCGTCAAAGCACTTCATTCACAACTGTCACTGGAGCATTTCTCCGATGAATCTGCAGTGTCTCGGACCTCCGTCCGTAATGTATAAGATTTGACTACTGAAGGCTGTAAAGATTTGACTACCGATGACGCGGATTTTCGACATTAGCCACATAGGTAGGTCGAATTCAGCAACAGATTAGATAAAAATTCTAGCCACGGGCTGCTCTAATCGGTATTCCTAGCCGGATCAATATCTTAACCAGCGGTCCATGGACTGCACAGTCTTTTCTCCTTCTTCTTCTTTGTTCCCTCCTATCCCCTTACACAAACATTTTCACTTCTGTGTACTATACTACCACACACATCGGGAGACCACCGAGGACCTTAAGAGTTTGTCCCGAATGAGGCGGTGCCCCGCAGAGTAAGATATTCAGAGAGAGGAAATCTGCAAGCCGACATATAGTTGGGTGCCGGATCCAACGGGAGAGAAACATCGCCAACATTCTGATTATAAAATACAGAACTAACCACCATGCAGTTGACGCACGTAACACAGTTGATACACTCGGAAATAAGACTAACTCGCTCCACGCGTTTCAAAAGTATTAAAATTTATTTAGACTTAGATTTCATTAAATGGATTGGGGTTTTATGCATCACTGCAAAGTGATTTATAGTATACGGGCTGTGTCACCTATGTGTCCCCTCAAATACACATTTCACAACAATACACAAATGCACATTTCACTAAATCGAATGTTTGTGAAGCACACGTAAGTTATCTATTCTTTAACATTTTCTAACTGCAAATATACTGAATCAATTTTGAGCAGAGATGTATCAGAGTAAGACAATAGTAATACAAAGAAGGTGTTGTTGCAGCCAAAGTTTACTTTATTTTCACCTACCCGATTTCCATTTTCTTCGCCTAAACTCTCCACCAGACCCGGGTAATCGTCAGCTCAGCTCCTCCCCGCGAGAACCCCAAGTCCAATCCCGTAGACAATTGCCAGTAGTTTTCTTCAGTTAGGTGATTCTAATTGTTTTCTGAAGATTTTATTCGCATAAAGGCGACTCCACACATTCGGTATTCGCTGAGCAGCGAGCCCCTTCTCGCCCAATCCCTTACAGCCGTGTTAGGCGAATATTCGTTTCCTTTGATGTATATACAAAGGAAGAGAATGTTCACTTCCCTTTATATATATATATATATATATATATATATATATATATATATTTATATAATATTATTATATATATTATATTATATAATTTATATATATATATATATATATATATATATATATATTTGTAACGTCACAGCCTCCTCAAATAAAAACGAGTAGATACGATTTCGATCAAAAGATTAAAATATTGAAAATGTTAAGTGCGTCGAAGCTGCCAGAACCCTTCCGCCGCTCCCCACGTCCGCCACCTCTTAAGGCCCATTCACAATGCAAACATAAGCATAAGCATGGCGTTAACATAAAAGTTAGGACTACGTCTACAAGTGGACTCATTCACAATGCGTTCGCATAAGCATAACACGTAAGACGTTAACTTAAGAGCTTGCAAGCTTCAAGCTTCTGTGCTATGCTTATGTCAGACTTAAGGAATGAGCCAATCACAGTTCGTTAACTCAAAATCGAGTATCAAAGTCGGTGGGCGAACTATTCGTGTCGATTCGTGTGCTGCGTCTCATAGCCAATAGAAACTCTTATTTTGCCTGTGTTTATGTTCGGCATTGTGAATACGCCAACTCTTCGCTTGTGTTAATGTCTATGTCTATGTGTTATGCTTATGTTTGTGATTGCGTTGTGAATGGGCCTTTAGGGAGCGTATACAATGAGACTCACTGTCGGCGGACGGGGAAGAACCCGAGAAATTATTTATGATGTTAGGAGGCGAGATGTGGAGAGGCGCTGAGGGTAAACACTAGCCGAGCCGGGGTGCGCCGCCGGGTGGGCCCGTGTTAGTCACGCACGAGGGAGCTGGCCGGGACTCCCCCGGTCAAATAAACACGTAATTAGGCCACATTTAAGAAAAAAGCTTTCTGATGCAACGCTGACGACACCCCACGTGGAGGACGCGTGCCACCCTGCTCGAAAATTTCCATCACACGAAATTCTCGCACGAAAGCCATTGGCCAGAACACCGAATAGGAGACCGCCCATTATCGCAATTCTAACGAATCAAACCGAGGCTTTTCTAAGATTCGGGAGGGGCAGTAAAATTAGAGATGGTCGAGAAAACCCATGCGCATTCATGCGGGCAGCGGAACAACACCTAGCCGTGATCAACACGTCGGAAAAATGCAAGGTCCAGTTTTTGTATTTGATGTTGGAGGGGAATGCCCGGACGTGGGCCGACACATTTGATGTATTTCCGGGGACGCTGAAGGAATTTCAAGACCGGTTCTATGAGCGGTATTGGAACGATGAGATCCAAATGAATGTGAAGCTAAATCTAATGAATGGTTATTATAACCAGTCGATGGGAACTTTACGGGAATATGCGACGCAACGTGTTGGAGATTGTAGAACACTACGTCCCCCAATGAATGATCAAGAGATTATGTGTTTAATGACACGTCAGTTTCCCGTGTCGATCCAAAATAACTTGCGAAGTTTGAACCATACCAATTTAGAGAGCTTTATGAACGCATTAGGAGGATATGACTTAACATTTGCCAATGCCCCGAAGAATAAGAGGGAAGGAAACGTGAACGCGTTGAGAACGGAGCCATTCAATAGACAAGGGAAGTGTGGTGGGGTAGGCAACCAGTGGACGCGACACGAGACAGGAAGCCGGTGGCAATCGGAACCGAGTAATCAAAGACCGGAGTGGGGTGGACAAGATCCAAACCGTCGAGAAGAAGAGAGAGGAACGAACCGAGGTGCGCCCAATCAATCAACACGACCTGGTCCAAGTGAAGGACAGGGAACATCTTTAAACAGATAGAGTCCGTGATGACAGGCGACCCCATGACGGACACAAGGGAGGAAGAGCTGAATGTGGTCCCTAACAATACGATTCAGTCGGTATCCTATGAATCACAACCGTGGCAGAGAAAAAAAGTTCGGAAGTTCGCATGAGAAAATGTCCCACGATCAAAGTAGAATGTGAGGGGGTGGTAACGGAAGCACTGGTCGATACTGGATGTACTACAACAGTTATATCAGAAGAATTTTATAATGAGTTGATTGCGAAAGGAAAGCAAGTAAGGTGCTTGCCCATGAATAGGGCATACGTGATAGGAGCCACTCAGAAGAAGTCAAGCCCTATCACGAAACAAATAATGTTTAATGCTGAAATTGGCGATCAGAAGTACGAAGTGGTAGCTCTAGTAGTAAAGAAATTGTTGTATCCGGTGATTATAGGGACAGATTTTTTATCCGAACGACGCGCGATTATTGATCTCGACCACAGAGTGGTAGAACTAGGAAGCCAGAGAATCGAGATGGATATGGGAATGGAAGAGGGATTAGAAATATGTACGGGCGTGTTATCGTAGGAGGGGATAGAAGAAAGACTGAAACAACAGGTTGATCAGATAGAAGTACTGGAAGCCCAGCAGAGAACCAGGCTGTTAGACCTACTGATAGAAAACAAAAGGGTATTTCTGAAGAATCGGGCACCGATCAAGGGATTTGAATTTCGCATACAACTTACGGATTACACTCCCTTTAGGCAGCGAAACTACCCGATACCGGTAGTATTTAAGCAAGAAGTAGCAGAGTTGCTGGCATCCATGGTGAGCGACGGCATTATCAAGAAAGCAAAGACGTCGTACACGAATCCCATTGTAATTGTAAAGAAGAAGGACGGAGGATTACGATTATGCTTAGATGCTCGGCGGTTAAATGCAGTGACGCTCCCATTTAGGGATGCACCCCTGTCAGTGGAAGAAGCATTACAAAGATTTGGGGGTAGTATGATCTTTTCGAGTACAGATTTCAGCACGGCTTATTGGCAGATGCAGTTTGCTGAAGAAGACCAGAAATATACGGGATTTTCGTTCGAGGGAATATGCTATGTATTTTGTAGAGTACCGTTTGGGCTACGGAATAGCGGAGCGGCACTGATTCAGTGCGTAGATCAAATATTACAAGGAAAGATGCAGAACCGAATCAAAACGTAGGTGGATGATATTGTCCTGCAGGCAAAATCCATCGAGCAACACTTCCAAGATTTGCAAGAACTGCTCCAGATTCTACAAGAGAATAACCTGGTGTTAAATATGAAGAAATCAACGTGGTTTACCAAGAAGATCGAGTTCCTTGGGTACGCCATATCAACCGAAGGGATAGGCATTAAACCAGAAACCGCTGAAGAAATCCGAAACTTACCGCCACCGAGAACGAGTAAGCAAGTGCGCAGGCTCATTGGCACATGCAATTATTACTCGAGATTCTGTCCAAAATTTGCGGACGTGATGTATCCGTTCTACCAACTGCTAAAAAAGGGTAAAAAATGGAAATGGGACGACGCCTACCAGGAGGCATTTGACAGAGTAAAAGATGTTTTATAACAGTTGCTTTATAGCCCACCCCGATTTTTCAAAAACATGTATCGTCCAAACTGATAGCAGTGACTTTGGGATTGGGGCGATGCTCTACCAAGTTATCGATGGCCAAGAAAAAATCGTGTCCATCATCAGCCGAACCCTGAAGGGACCCGAGTTACGGTTTTCGGCTACGGAAAAGGAAGCAAACGCTATAGTGTGGGCAATATCCAAATTTAAGCCGTATTTGAAAGGACGACATTTCAAAGTACGTACTGACCATCAGGCATTAACGTTTTTGAGTAGATGCCACTTACAGAACGATCGTCTACATCGATGGGTGATGGCATTGCAAGAGTACTCATTCGATAAAGAACACTGCAAAGGAATTAATAACCATTTGCCGGACTTATTAAGCCGCAAAGAGCCAGGTAGGGAGGCCAGATACGCCAATGCGAGAGAATTTCAGGTAATGGTGATCGATTTGGGCATATCAAGATCACCGTTATTTGATTGGGAGGACTTAGTAACATTACAAGAAAGGGATGATGAAATTCACAAGGTGAAGCGATTTAAGCAAGGACAACTAGCCGAGGACGACGAGGACGTAGCGGCACTTAGACGAAAACAACACCGCTGGAAAGTAGTACAAGAAGCAGTACTGATCAAGACCAAAGAGAATCCAGACACATGGAGGATTTGGGTTCCACGAAATTGCACTGGTGAATTAATTAAACTTGTGCACACGTCGTTGGCACATTTCGGTGCCAAGAAGACATTCCAAACAATACAATCTTTATGCTATTGGAAGGGAATGAGGAGGCAAATTAGGAGAACAGTAAGTTCATGCATTACGTGCCTCAAAGCTAAATACCCCAACCGCAAATATGACGGGCCGATGCATCACATTATACCAAAAGAGAAAAACGAGTTGGCTGCATTGGATGCATACGGACCTTTGCCTCGAACGACGAAAGGGAATAAATACATCTTTGTAATTATGGATGTCTTCTCGAAGTTCGTGCAAGTATATCCAGTGAACAAAATTAACTCAAATAATTGCTTGAAACTCGTGAAAAGATTTATTCAATGTGCGGGGACGTTCAAACAAATATCGTCTGACCACGGAACGATGTTCACCAGTGAAAGGTGGATAGAAGGCATACAGGGCATGGGGGCGACACCGATTCATTCTACTGTGAGACACCCTCAATCAAATCCGTCAGAACGGATAATGAAAGAATTATCCAGACTATTTAGAACATATTGTAATGAGAATCATGGGAAGTGGAATGAGTTAATACCGGACATCAATCGCTGGCTGAATCAAATTCCTCATGACCGTATTGGCATGACACCCTGGGAAGCACATTTCCAAAGGAAACCACCTCACATACTATATGCTCTGGAGAGAGAGGAAGTCACTCAGAAAGGACCACCGAAGACATCGGAACAGATACGTCAAAACTTAGTGCAAGCGGGTAAGGACAGGAAGGCAAAGTTGAAGAAGAGAACATATGAGTTTCAAGAGGGGCAGACAGTATTGTTGCGTGACCCTAAAGTTTCCAACCCTAAACTAAAGTTGTATGCAACATTTTTCCCATTATATGAGGGGCCGTACATCATTGAACAGATAACAAACCCAAACGTGGCTAAACTAGTCAACGATAACAGAGAGGTGGTGGGACATTATAATTTCTACAATTTAAGACCTTGCTCAACAAGAGAAGGCAATGGACAAGAATAGACCATGAAGTCATTGAATTTTCCGAAGAAAAATAAAAAAAAGGGGGGAGGGGGTAATGAAACGCACCGCGTTTCTGCCTAAAGAAACGGCGATACAACAAGTAAGAGTACGGGGCAAAATGGTTGCCAGAGGGCGCCCGCTAGCCACAAGAAACAGCTACGGGCGGCGAAGTGTTGTCGGTTGGCCGAAGACGTGAGAAAAGACGCCGCGAGGCTTCAGTGTACGGCCGGACGCCTGTGAGGAAGGAAGTACCTGGGGCTGCTCCGCGTTCGAACAAGGTAGAATAGTGTCGCGAAGGAATGAGCGCTGCCAAAAGTGATTGACGGACGAGTGATATAACCATCATTAGTGGCTCGGACGTAGTGCCAGAGTAACAGCTATTATCCGGGGTAGTACTGATCGAGAGAACTTGTCTGCAGAGGAGTACGCCACGAGACTAGTAGCCTGGTGAAATGGTGAGACACGTGCTAGTAAACTGTACCTTGAATAATTAGTGGCGTTTGTCGGCTCGCGGAAGGTGACATCGAGTAGATCTGGGTGAACTGGAAAGGAGTTCAGCGGGGAGGCGCAGAGGCACCGTGGGAAGATTACGCTGGAGAAAGTGCTTCGGAAACGCAGCGCATCGCATCGGCTGGCCCCCAGTGGAGCGGGCATAGGCAGCACAGCGAAGGAGTACGAGACAACCCGAGAGTCCCCGAAGCCGCCGACGCTCGAGGGGGGAGTATTAAACGGTAAATATTTTCTCGATCGATGTAAGATCGAAAGAACTAACAGTGATTCTGGGTGAGGTAAAGAAAAGGATAAAGACAATCACAGATATTTGTAATCAATAGTGATTTGTTTAGAATAATAAATAATTCATGTTTATTTTGTTCACGGAACAATGGTGTCTGATTAATAACCCCGAGCCCATTCACCAAAAAGAACACCTGTCCCTTGCAAATAAATTTACTGCGAACAAGCCGGGTTTACCGGTTCGTCTCAATATATATATATATATATATATATATATATATATATATATATATATGTGTGTGTGTGTGTGTGTGTGTATTACGTTTTATTGTTTTTTCTCTTTAAAGTTCAGTGTTATAGCGAGTGCGAAGCCCAAGGCTAGCACCTGTGAACGGGATTCCTTAAAACAAGCGTAAAATTCATTTTAAAAGCCGTGCTCGGAAAAACTAGAGGTTAAAAAGTAAAATAATTTGGTAGATGAAAATTCAGAAAGAGGAATGAGCAAATTGTAAATTGTAATTGGTGAAAGTGTGTTCAGGCAGTCGAGGAGACGCCAATATTTTTTTGCTTTGCCTTGTTTTCTGCTTTTTTTTCAGTGACCAACTACGTAAAGTGCATTATTCTGTTATATAATTGTGTCACTGTTACTTTTGCATTGAATATATGCTCATTTTATTCGTATTTTATCCGATTCATTGTGTCAAGGGTTCAGACCTTTTTCACACCCAAAAGATCCTGCTTCCTGAGAATTTTAAGCTCGTTTCACGAGCATTCATTCTCTCACGCCCTCACACCACGTGTGGAAGGTAGTAGGTGGGTATGTTAGAATATATATATATATATATATATATATATATATATATATATATATATATATATTGTAACGGTACGTCCTCCGAGAAAATATAAAAATTATAAATAAAGAAAATATTGGTCACAATTGGGAGACCCGCGTACCGCGTGCCGGCCCCCATAACGAGGCCAGGCCCCTCCGCCGTCGGGACGACGGCACCACACGCCACCCCCGCAGCGTAACTCGTTTTCTAAAGGGAGTCCCTTGCTTGCGACCGCCCGGCTCCGCTCGAGTACTCGATAGCCTCTTCACGCTGCGCGGCAATTATTGACGCCAGTTATGACACCGGCTACATCCATCCTTCGGCTCCCTCCCCCGGCAAACTCGCGGACACATTTACAACCGCCAGGGCGCTTTGTTTATTGAGACACCCCGGAGCGTGCCACACCCGCGACTGCCGAAGACCCCGTAAATTTCAATCCGCGTACGTGGTGCTAAATAGGCTACAAAATTAGTTACGCACAAGTGTGCATCCGTGAAAAGAACGGACCGGCCCGGCACCCGTGAAAAAAATAAGGTAAAACGATGTGACCAGGACGCGAAGGTAGGGAAATCCAAATATAACTGACAGGGCGTGCCGCGTGGAAAGGACCACTTGTTAGTCATGCACAAGTGTCTATCCGAGATGGACGCGGCTTACCTTAAAAAAAAACAACTACTTATTGTAATATCAAAATCGCGGGCAATTGGCTCAAACGTCGCCATGTAAGCAAAGGGCCAGCGAATGAGGAAGAGGCCCACCGATCCGGGAGAGGGAAGGCGTGCCTTCGTCCGTGGGCGCGTGTGTCCCAAGAAGGGACTTGATTCTTGACACTCGAGCAACTCACTTGGCATTTGGCAGCCGACTAAATCACTTAGCATTTGGCACTCGGGCAAGTCACCTGGCAGTTGGCACTCGACCACTTCAACTTGACATTTGTCACTCGACTAGTGCACTTGGTTTTTGAGGCCCGACGAGTTCACCATGTCACTCAAGACGTGTTCGGGAACTTGATGCGTCAGCCTAGAATTCGGCTCCGCATAACATCTCATGTTACGAGAACTATTAAAATTTCGATGCTGGAAGGAGTTCCCTGTCTAATTGATCACGAGCTGTTGTGACCGGGGGGACGCGTGTCGAGAAATGTATTCGACAACGAGCAGCAGTGGGTCCAGAGGGAGCGCGCTGTTGTGGAGATCCCGCCCGTGAAAGCACCAAGCCACCCGACGCCAGCTCCGGGGCACCATCCCCGCCGCCGCTGACACCACGCCGCAGAAGCATGAGATGAGTAAAATTTGCGCACTAAGCGACGCTCAGCCCGATTGCCGCGTAAGTACGGACAGACTTTAATTCACGGAGCTGCAGCGGACGTGCCGGTAACTAGGCACGAGGGTAGCGGCCAAGTGTTTGCCACTTTTGTGTTGTTAAGCAGTTAAGATAATCAAAGGCCGCAGTAAGCAATATGTTAACTCCATTGTAAGAAATACTGTTGCATGCTATCATCATCATCCATCATATTATTGTTTCTTTTCGTTTTGATTAATTAAAGGTTAATTTGTAAAAAAATGCATTCCATGAGTAATTTTTGAACATGCATGAACCCACAGAGAGAGAGAGAGAGAGGCTGACGTTACAATATATATATATATATATATATATATATATATATATATATATATATATATATATATATATACTGTGACGTACGTGGTAATCCGGATGCGTTCCAATAAATTTTGTTTAAAGGGGTGCAGGTACTCTTGATTCGTGAAACGGTCCCTGAGGGTTCATGCAAAGCAAACATTGGAAAAACACAAGGGTTGCTGGATATCAAACAACCAATTTATTGTATCATAATGGGCCTCGTAAATTAATCGCCAAACTGTATTGTAACCTGTTTTGGTACCAAAACTATAAACTGAGGCCTGTTCTCACAATACCTTTACCGCCAATAACGCTTTAGTGTTCTCGGGTGATAATCCGCAGGTAATGTTCATCGGTTACCTTCGGCTCGGCTCGGCATCCCTTCTGCCGGTCGGCCATTTTGGTGGGGGCATGGAACGAAGACCTTCTGCGGCGACGCCATGCGATGCCATCATTGTTTCAACTTCGAGTATTATGGTGTTTTCGAATCAGACAGACATTCACAATTCACCGAACACACAAACGAATTGTTAACTGACCTCAGATTCCCACTGTGGCACTGATGCACGACACAGTTCGTTAGTCCTTGCCCGTTGGTGTTATTACAGCACCTTGAACACGTGGCGAGTCCCCGTCGCCGACATCAACCTCACGTGCGTATGTTTCTTCCCCGCTATGATTTCTCACTTTCCAGTTCCTTTCCCTGTATTTCACTGATCGACATTACAACTTTAGCATCCCGTTCACTCTCTTACCTCGTTCTTTCACTTCTCCTAACTCACTTTTCCTCACACTTTTCCGTCACACAACACGCCTTCACTAGCCACTAGCCTCCTCCTCTTCCCCCGACCATCCCCCTACACCTCCTTAACCGATCTCTCGTTCCGTCTCGCCACCCTCTCGCGCTTCCCGTGACTGACTCGTTAACAACAACGCGATCGGCTTTCCGCTGCTGCGCCCGCGCTATTCAAACTATACTTTTTGCAGAAACGCGGCGCGTTTCAATACATATATATATATATATATATATATATATATATATATATATATTTTGTCACGGAACAATTCGTGAAACTTCCCGCAGCGCGACGTGGATTTGCAACTCTTCCGACCAGGCGTTATTATCACTAAGTGAGCTTTGTTCCGCGTGGACGTTACCTCCGACGTCCGACAGTTCACTGCCGATCCGCCGTCAGACCTCGCGAGTTGATTTAATTCACTTGTCCTTTGTAGACTCGTTTGTAGACCACTTTTAACACGAATTGTCGTGTATTTACTGCTATTCTCTTTACCCAACTGATCGCCGCATAAAAGTTGCCAGTTCTTTTACCTCAACAGCTCCGCATCGCTCGCCTGTAGGTAACCTTGGGGATTTTCTGCCGCTCGCAATCTCGCATTGCCACCCGTCTCCGCTTGCTGTCCGACGACGTTACCAGTTTCCTTCCCTCGAAATCTGAACTCCGCTAAGCCTACCATTTCCACACCCTTCTCCCGTTCTCCGGACTCGTACGATTCTCGTTCCAGTCCAAATCTTTCTCACCTACGCTTCGTTCTTCCTGGGGTCATCCTTCTTCTTCTGCCGCGCCTCGCACAAGTTTGTTCGCGCTTCCAGCGTCGAATAATTAATGTTGCTCAAGTAATGCTTTAAATGCTCGGCCTACCTACCACACTTTGAGCGTGTGTGGTCTCAGCGTGAAATATATTGTGACGTCGTGGGAATACACAATAATCACAGACACGAGCTTCAATGATAAATATGTACAGGTTTATTCACAATATGTACAGTACTACTTTAAGTTACAGCTCTGGTAGATCTTTACTTTCCTGATCGCAGGAGCGATCCTTAAAAATGAATAACTGACTCGTGGCCCGCGCCACTCCTCAGCGAGCCTCCCGCACACAGCAGACAGCTCCGGCGACCTCTTGTCACCCGTGGATATAGTCCACAACGGCGTCCCAACACATGGTTTGCCGCACGAGCCTAGCTCGGCTCCGCACCGCCCTGGGCGCAAGTTTTTGTGCGTTCGCACGAGGGTTCCCTCTCAGCTCAACAAACCCCACCCCCGCGCTCTGCGTTGGTTCTTATATAGCCCCCACCCACGTGACCTGAAACGTCACTGGGTTTTGCACACGGCCCACACGGACCGCTTTGCCAGGCATTTTTGGACATCCATTTCCCTGGATTCCAAGAATTTGACACGCGGCACGCGGCAAAAATGCGCTGTCCCGTACTTTGGGCATCCCTTTCCCTAGCTCTTAGGATTTCCCAGAATACCTCGGCGTGTCACATCCTGCCTGGCCCCTGGCGTCTAATCCTCTGCCGCCGCCCTTTGTGGCGGTTGCTAACTGTAGTCCTACAATACGTTACATACTTCTCCATACCCTATTTTGAATTTTTTATGCAGGATATAACCACAATAAAAAATTCGTCCCGCAACTAGATTTGTGGATCTGGATATGATTATACCATTTACCTGGCCATTGGGCTCACACTCTATTGATCTCTCTAACCTACTCTATATTTACAACATATTTTTTTTTTATCAAAATCTAGCTAATATAAATAACTAACCTACTTCACGTACCTCCTTTCATTCTAATATATACAATTTTCTACAATCTTAAATTACATACAGTCTGCTGCAATTACATCCGTAGTATTCACAATCAAATGATGTGATACTTTCCCTGATACCCCCAGAACCAACAATGTCTTCAGAGCTTCACTTTGTACCCATAATTGCACATACATAAGACACACATGAAACAAACAGAATACACAAACAATACACTTTCAACAATTTGTTACATATATACAGTGATTCTTCTCTTGTCTTGATTTTATACAATGCAATCAAGTGATTCGGTTCAGTGTAGCCCTCCGCATTCCCAGTTCAGTTCAGGTTCCATGTATCAGTAAAACATACGGCTTAAGGCATCAGCATTTACGTGATCCTTACCCCTTTTATGAATAATTTCTAAATTGTATGCTTGGATCATTAATGACCAACGCATCAATCTCGGGTTCTTACTTGAACAATTATTTAGCCATACTAATGGGTTGTGGTCTGTTTCCACTTTAATTTTTGCATTTCCATCCAAATAGTACTTTAATTTCTGCAATGCCCATATTATGGCTGTGCACTCCTGTTCTGTTGTACATCGTAATAATTCCGAATCTGTGAATTTACGACTTAAGTATAACACCGGTTTTTCTTCTCCTCTATCATTATACTGTGCCAAAATGATGCTAATACCTCTTTTTGACGCATCACACTGCACTATAAAATCCTTATTAAAATCTGGCGCGTGAAGGACGGGTTCGTGACAGAGAGCGTTCCTCAGTTTCTCGAATGCCATCTCGCATGCTGGCGTCCACGTTACCCTGCCTTGCCGTTCGCGACCTCGCAATAAGTCCGTTAATGGCGCTGATATACCCGCATAATCGGGAATAAATTTCCTGTAGTAACCCGTTAATCCGAGAAAAGCACGCACTTGCTTTTTCGTTTGAGGTACGGGGTGCTCTTTAATAGTTTTTACTTTGGCCTCTACCGGCCGCATCATGCCACTACCAACCATGTAGCCTAGGTATTGCACATTCTTACGCGCGTATTTACACTTGCTTGGCTGCACATGCAACTTCGCTTTCTCTAATATTAGAAACACCTGCTCTAAATGTCTAAGGTGTTCTTGCCATGTGTCGCTATAAATGGCGATGTCATCCAAGTATGGGACTGCAAATTCTGCACATCCTGCTAATAAAGCTGCCATCATCCTACTACACTGAAAAGGTGCATTTTTTAGCCCGAAGGGCAATCTTAATGGCCTATACGTGCCAAAGCTTGTACAGAAAGCCGCATATCTTTGCGCTCTCGGAGTGAGCGGTATCTGATGATAAAATTTTGCTAAATCCAATGTAGTAATAATCTTAGCTGCCGCTACTGCTTCTATCCTCTCCTCCATGTTCGGCAACGGAAAATATTCTGATTTTATAATTTGGTTTAGCTTGCGATAATCTACGCACGGTCTTGGTTTTCGTCCCGGCGCCTCTACAAGAATCATAGGGGAAGCATAATCAGAGTCGCCTATTTCGATTATGTTATCCCGTAACATCTTCGCGATTTCTTCCTGCAAAATTTTTGATTGACGCGGCGACATTCGATAAGGCGCACTTCTTATCTTTTTCGACTCGTCCGTCAATTCAATGTCCATGGTGACGACATCCGTCAACCCTGGTCTGTCTGAAAATATATGCTTGTACTTTACAATTAATTTGAGCAGTTTGTCGCGGAACTCGTCTTCGACTTCTGTTCCTTCGAGCATAGCTTCCGCATCGAAGTCGACACTATCAAGGTTAATAGCGTACTTATCCAGCTCGTCTTCCTCAACTTCAAAGTTTGAGCTGCGATCTGTTACATAATTCAGATATTCGGTACGTTGCACGTACGCTTTCAACATGTTAATGTGGTAGATACGCTCTTCCTTTTTCCCAGGCATTCGGACAGAGTAGTTCGTGTCCGATTTTTTCTCTACTACTTCTCCCGGTCCTATCCATTGAACAGATAACTTTTTTGTGCGATTCGGGGCCAACACCAGCACCCGGTCGCCCGGCGCGAATTCTCTGTGTACGGCTCGCCGATCGTACCACGTTTTTCTTTTCTCCTGCTCGTTAACAAGCTTCTCGTGAGCTAATTCGCGAGATTTCTGAAGCCTATTTATTAGCTTGAACACATATTCGACGACGGAATTTTCTTCCTCATCGTCCTCGCCTGCAAGGTGTTCATATAATAAGGTTATGGGAGTTCTGAGGTTCCTCCCATACACTAATTCAGCTGGAGTGAATCCGAGGCTCTCGTGCACCGTGGTTCTCAAAGCAAATAAAATCGCGGGCATTTGGTCCTCCCACTCCGTTCCTGCTTCCAAGCATAACACTTTGATTAAGCGATTCATCGTTCTATGCACGCGTTCGATAGGATTTGACTGCGGGTGGTAGGGCGAACTTCTCACCAGTTTGATCCCAAACTTCCTAGCAAATTCACCTGTCAATGCGCTTGTAAAGCACGTGCCCTGGTCTGTTTGTAATTCCTTAGGAAACCCGATTCTACTGAATAATGTCAACAAGGCACTAATGATAGTTGTTGATTGCAAATCTTTAATTGGAATAGCCTCCGGATACCTAGACGCTAAACAAATGGCTGTCAAAATAAACTTGTTGCCTTCTTTACTTTCGGGAAGAGGTCCACAAGTATCAATATTTATTTTACCGAAGACTTCCGTTATCGGCGGTACTAACATTAACGGTGCTTTTTTTCGATCATTTGGCCTACCAACCTTTTGACACACATCGCAAGTTTTCACATATGTCTCCATATCCTGGAAACAACGAGGCCAATAAAAGTATCGCGACATGCTGGATTTGCTCTTAGTGCAACCTAAATGTGCATTCGCGGTTTCATGGCACACCTTGAGAACGGCGGCCCGATATTTAGTCGGAACTACTAACATATTAAATTTTTCTCCGCGATTGCTGTGTCTTGACCGATACAAAATACTATTTTTCACGAAATACGACTCTCGCCCTGCTTCCGGTACGTTGTGCTTATTCGCGTCGTATAATGTTTTGATTTCCGGGTCACTTTGTTGTGAAGCTGCGAACTCAGTCTGGGTAACATTTATGAGTTCATTCACTTCGGGCGTTAGTACACTTGCACTGGCGTCCCTTTCACTAACGGCTCCCTCTGCCTCAATTGTTCAAGGTTTTCTACCTGCTCGTCCGCGTCAAACTCGCCTGCTTCTCGATCAGCGGGGCCCGACTCCTGAGTCACTCGCGACGTTTCAGCGGCTTTTGCCCGCGTCGTTACGGCTGCAACTAATTGTGGCTCAATAAATCCTGCCTTTACTTCTTCCAACAGAGCAGCTGTTCTATTACTTAATAAGTAATATCCGCTGTCGCATTCCCGAGGCACAACTGCGGCTTTAGTTACTACTTTCCCGAATGGCCCTTCAATAGTGACTTCTGCCACCGGGAGATTTCGTGGTGAGGCATCAAGCGGTTGCAAAATCCACACGCTTTCTCCCGTTAAATTCTCGTCGCTAATAAATTTCTCATGGACAAGATCGAAACTGGCACCACAGTCGCGCAAAAATCTCCCGGGAATTTTATTAATTTTTCCAAAGAACACGTACGGTGAAAACAATTCCGTAGCTGTTTTGTCTGCCACATGATTCATTTTTTCGGCCACGCGGCGCTGCGGGCATTCACGGACCATGTGGTCTGTGGCACCACACCCGTAGCATTTCCGCTTGTCTGGCTTCTCGTATGCTGCCCTAACATCGGTTTTCTTACCGCTCGATTTCCCCTGAAATTCCGGTACTATCGGCATCGTCTTGCTCGTGCTTGCAACTTGTTCCCCTACGGCTTCCGATTTCCTATAAGGCTTGAACGAAGACCGTTTCCAGCCTGCCCTATTGTTTTCATAGTTGTCTAGTTTACGAGCTAGTTCTAACGGCATCTTAAATTCCCCCCACTCATCAATAAAGTGCTCTTTAATATCAATAGGCACACGACGCTTCAATTGATCGGTTACAATTAGATTCATTAAGTCCTCGAACGTATGAATATTTAGTCCTGCTACCCATTCTTTGCAATAATTTTTCAGCTCTCTCGCGTATACGTTCCAGGTAGTATTCGCGGCTTTTACATGTTTCGCGAACAATTGTCGAAACTTCTCGGCATTGAATCGATACATTTCTAATAACCTACTCTTTAAATCGGCATATTCTGTTCTTCTACCTTGCCCTTCTAAAGTTAGCGATGCATTGATTTGGTGTGGGAGCAGTCCCATAAGATTTGCCACCCACTCTTCTTCTGGAATTTCTAATTGTTCCGCCTGACTCTCAAAAACACTTAAAAATGCTGTTATGTCGTCGTCCTCCCCTTTGAATCGGCTCATAACTTGATTTAATCGAATGTGCATTTTGCTATTTACTTCGGACTGCGGACTAGCTCTACCCGCCAGTTGGCCCTGTTCTATTCTCAGTTTTTCTAACTGAAATGCACGTTCCTTCTCTGATTCGCGTTCTTCCTTATATGCCTGAGCTATCCCTTTCACAAATTCCTCCTCGTAATCGGAATGCTCCTCTATCAATTTTTTTAGTACTACCAAAGTTTCCCCACCTGTAATTTGGAGTCCTAATTCCTGTGCCACGTGCACTACACACTCTTTCCCGAATCTCGGTAAGTAAGCCATAACTGAAACCTGAACCGAACCTTACAATGCAGATAGCTATACTTACACCAGATCCTTGCTGACTTCTTGATTTTATCAAAGCCGGTTGGCCTCGAGACGTCCTTCCTTCTCCGTCCTTCCTTCCTTCCTTCCTTCCGGCGTTGCCGTGAAGACGTGGGCGTCTGGCTCGGAGCGGACCCTCTCTGCTCCCGTGCGTCGTAATTATGTCTGCCCGTCGACACACCCACGCACTGGCCCACCCACTGTTCGTAATATTGCGACCACGTATGAGTATGGTGCAACAATGCCGTGCCGTTCCGGCGTGAATGTTTTAACTGCTGCTATTATCACAATTGAGCAACACTTCCCCGTGGAATTCTTATAACCGCATCCACCAATTATACTATTTGGTGAATGATATTCCCCGTGGAATTCGTTTAACCGCTGCCACCAATTATACTATTTGGTGGGTGCACGTACTCCCCCGTGGGCTTCTTTATAACCGCTGCCACCAATTATACTATTTGGTGGGTGCACGTACTCCCCCGTGGGCTTCTTTATAACCGCTGCCACCAATTATGCTATTTGGTGGGTGCACGTACTCCCCCGTGGGCTTCTTTATAACCGCTGCCACCAATTATGCTATTTGGTGAATGATATTCCCCGTGGAATTCGTTTAACCGCTGCCACCAATTATGCTATTTGGTGGGTGCACGTACTCCCCCGTGGGCTTCTTTATAACCGCTGCCACCAATTATACTATTTGGTGAATGATATTCCCCGTGGAATTCGTTTAACCGCTGCCACCAATTATGTCTACCCGTCTGTGACGTCGTGGGAATACACAATAATCACAGACACGAGCTTCAATGATAAATATGTACAGGTTTATTCACAATATGTACAGTACTACTTTAAGTTACAGCTCTGGTAGATCTTTACTTTCCTGATCGCAGGAGCGATCCTTAAAAATGAATAACTGACTCGTGGCCCGCGCCACTCCTCAGCGAGCCTCCCGCACACAGCAGACAGCTCCGGCGACCTCTTGTCACCCGTGGATATAGTCCACAACGGCGTCCCAACACATGGTTTGCCGCACGAGCCTAGCTCGGCTCCGCACCGCCCTGGGCGCAAGTTTTTGTGCGTTCGCACGAGGGTTCCCTCTCAGCTCAACAAACCCCACCCCCGCGCTCTGCGTTGCTTCTTATATAGCCCCCACCCACGTGACCTGAAACGTCACTGGGTTTTGCACACGGCCCACACGGACCGCTTTGCCAGGCATTTTTGGACATCCATTTCCCTGGATTCCAAGAATTTGACACGCGGCACGCGGCAAAAATGCGCTGTCCCGTACTTTGGGCATCCCTTTCCCTAGCTCTTAGGATTTCCCAGAATACCTCGGCGTGTCACATCCTGCCTGGCCCCTGGCGTCTAATCCTCTGCCGCCGCCCTTTGTGGCGGTTGCTAACTGTAGTCCTACAATACGTTACAATATGATATGCTGGGTTTAATTAATGTCCTTCTGCACGAATTTTACAAATTTGAAATTATTTCGAAGTCAAACAATCACTTCACTTGCTCTCTCAAATATTGTGAATGTTAATGCGAAGAATACTCGTGCACTCCACTTCTCAATACATCACTTTCGTTGATACGTTTCTCAAGCTAATTTTTAACTACAAAGTTAAAATAAACTCTAACACGGTTTGTAACCATAATACATATTGTGTGGGTCCTTGATACAGAAAAATCGATTAACGGCGAAACGTCTGTCTGCCTCTCTGTATGTTGCTCCGCCAGTGGTCAACGATTAGCGACTAAACCCTTCAGTCGATTTTCTCCACAATTAATATTCCTCTATCCATCTGAACGAACTCAAGGCTTTGGGAGTTTGAATTAATATTTTGAGGGATCTTTACACGAAGCTTCAAAAGCATTTTCAAAATTTTCTGAGAAATAGCTCCGAATTTTTTTATGACACTCCTCAAATAAAGTAATAAAGACGCTTGACTCTATGTTACTACGCTCCGTATTGTCCCTAAGATTTTATTAGTTAATTGTTAACTTTATGTTCATCGTCCCAGTATGTGAGTGCTGTGTTGTGCTAATTCACTTAGTGGTGCAATCCACATAACTTTCCGTAAACTGGTTAAATCAAGTGATTAACTATCGATTCAATTCGATTGTTATACATCATACATGTGTAACCAGTTACTATGCTATTAGCAATAATTACAAACTATCTATGTAATCAGTGCCACGTCATTCTCGCTCAGCATACATCACGGTGACTGTATTTAATAAATAAATAAATAAATAAAATAAATTTATTTATTTATTTATTTATTTATATTCATTTAAAAATATCTCATTGGTCGGATGCAATAAAAAACTCCGACAAAGATGTTTCCTATTACAGCTTTGGGGAAAGGTAAGTGTATGATGTGTGGATTAAATTTAAAGTATTTTTCAATTTGATATTTTTTATTTCATTCATAAATATACAGTTCAAGTTTTTGATTTACAGTGAAATAGTTTTTAAAAAATATACAGTTGATATTTTTATTTCATTTTTAAATATACAGTTCAATATTTTTTCATTTGCAATGCAACGACAAAATAGTTTCAATTTTTCAATTTCATTTAACAATATATTCATTTAAAACTTATTTTCTGAAACGAAAAATAGTTTGAAATGAATATTTTATTTTCATCAAACAATATATTCATTTAAAAATATCTCATTGGTCGGATGCAATAAAAAACTCCGACAAAGATGTTTCCTATTACAGCTTTGGGGATGAAATGATTTTTAATGTATGTGAACTACGTCCAATATCAATCACGGAACTTATACTATGCAAGCATTAACCGATGTGGTTTTTCAATAACGTACCACCTAATTCTGAACATGCGTGTCAATGTATATGAATGCAGAACTGTCAGCAGTGCCATCTGTTTATTGTGCTTAGCGTCTGGGAGCTGGCGCGTGAAGGGTAGCGCCCTCGCCTACCTCCTGGACTGCGAGCAGCGACCAGGCCACGCCTGTGATCTCCATAATTAAGTTCTTTGCATTCATTTCAGCTTCATAACTGTAATAATGTCAACCTTCTTTTCTCTTTTCCTATCAACAGGAATTTCAATGTTAGTTACTGTAATATTAATTTACCTACGGCGTTTTCTTATGTCAATTGATCAATTTCCTAATGGAACGGTCAGTTAATTCAATTCTCGGAAACGTTTACTTAATTTTCAATTACTTGTCTTTTTAACAACTATTCAAATCTATGCCTATTTTCACTTCTATGTCTGATAGCCATGACATATAGGCATGACATATACATCAATAGGCATGACATAGGTCATGCCTATTGATTTCTATGTCATGCTTATTGCTTTCTCCAAAATGGCAACAATTCTCTTGTATAAATAATTTCAGGCAAGGCGCGTCACCCCCCTTCAGGTGTCTGGTCCTTTGAACTAATTATTAACAATGAGGTAAATGTTAGAAGGCAACTTAGTTCAAAGATCCTGCAGTCCACTGCCAACTGTTGGCCCTTGTCTAATAATTAGTGTGTTCGGTTTAAAAACTTACCCTCGGGAGTACAGGGTAACAGACTTCAGCTAGAGAAAGCCTTTCAATTGAAAATTTATAAATGCAAGGATAGCGGTATGTTACTGTAGTCTGAACTTTTACACTACGTCAACATAAATGAAACATAATGAAAGACAGGCTGACTTACAGGCAGCATTGCTGCAGTTCATGCAGTAACTCGACCCGGGATGTCCTACGGTTAGGCTGTGTCCTACATGAGCTACAACTGGCGGCGGCGACATGCAACTTCAAGCGATAAGTTGCTAAGCCGGGTGACAGAGTTCGTGGTGTCCTACGTAGGCGACAGAAAGCTGCGACGACAGCCGCCGCGCCGCGTGGTCAGTGTCGTCAACTGCGATCAGCTGTGTGCGCCGTGCCTCTACCGAAAGAACGGATGAAAATGTGTATGATGGAAAGCAGTGCACTGAACTTCCGTACTGCGTGGGAGGAAATGGTCATCGACCTGTATACGCTGACAGGCATTTATTTCGTGAATCCCAGAGTTGACAGATCAATTTCAAAACTTTCTTTATGAATACAATAGAAGAAAAATTATAAAAATTGGATAAGTTTTACAACGTGACAATTTATTGATAGTGTTGGAATATTATATTAAACTCTACAAAAATTATATATGTGAGTCTACAAGTATTTTATTATGTAGTTTAGATTTGTTTATTGCTTTTAGTTTTAAAGTGAATGTTTAGAAACTGGAACTTTAAATAAGAAAATGTAATTATTTGTGGAAAAGTGAGCAAGGAAATCCGGAAATTTCAAAATGGGGGTCAAGAGAAGACAGCTATCGTGGCGTGGCCGGGCAGAGCATGGCATGGAGTAGGGCGGAAAAGCGATACAATGGAAGAGATAGAGGTAGGTCCCGCCGCAGGACATGAATATATTGAATTCATCTTCCTGTATCATATTTTACTGTAATAAATGCCAGAGCAACGCCGGGTACTTCAGCTAGTTATTGATAAATTTAACTCTGGTGTCATCTAACATATTCAATAAAGACACATCTTTTCGTAAAAACACATTAGTCAGTTTCGAAGATCTTGCTCGAATCATAATCTTGAAAATAGTATACAGTATCGTTTTCAACTGTATTATATGGATATTTTCTACACTGTCACAAAACGTCGTAGTGACGACATGTGCCCACGAATGTGTTCTACTGCATGGCCGTGACACGAAGGGCGAGTTCTGAATAAATCATCATTGTTGCGAGACAAATAAAAAAATTATATTACAGGTTTTCACCACACCTAATATTATCTTCGTTGCTCGAAACAATGGCTGACGACCTTCAGAAAGTTTAGCATTGAACCACATCCTTTCATCGCTTTCTCTTCTTACATTGCCGTTCTCTTGCCGTTATTTAAGAATACTTTTAATATTTTCAGAAGACTATATTTTGATGAGAAGTGGAAAGTATCATATTTTGTTAGCAACCATGTGTAAGATATTTCTATTTATTTGGGTTCGAAAGTATAAAGATATGTGCTCTGCTACAATGTTTGCATGGTTTTAAATATGTAAATTGATTAATGGAGCAAAATGTCCAGAATATTAAAACAACGACGAAAGTTAATTTTACTTTCTTCATCCCCCAAATAATTCCATTATGCCATTATAATTCTGTGGTCCCGGGGTAAAAGTTCTTAGGCCAAACCGGGAGCGGTAGCTCAGTGATGTCACTGCAGCGCCTCTGACCGGGAGGTTCTGTGTTAGAGTCCTGACAGCGGCATGATTTTCGACGCTAGCTTTTCAGCTAGGTCGAATTCAGTGACTGTCTGGAGGAGAATTCTAGCGACCGGCTGCTCTGATCGGTAGTTTTCCGTGGTTTCTCCGATCAACACCAAGCGAATGCCGGAGCAGTACCCTAACAAACGGGTCACGTACCGCGCGCGATTTGTCCTTCCTCTTCCTTATCCTATCTTCTCCCCTTACAAACACACTTACACTAACATACACTACACTACCACATACTCCGGGAGAGTGGTCGGGAGCTTAGAGCTTGTCCCGGCTGGGGCGGTGCCCTGCTGGTGGGAGAGTCTGGTTAGGGGGAAACCCCACTACTCGACGGTAGGTCGGCGCCGGATCTCGCCATCCAGCGGGGGGAAGATCACCCCCATCTCCCGAGAAAAACATACACGACACTAACGGGACTAATGGCCAAAGCCGTTGATGCGCCCGGAAACACGAAAAAATCAATCAATCAATCTTAGGCCAACTTTTGCCGAAATTGGGTTAGTACTGAAACTACAAGTTAAGCTAATGTCAATTAACCTCACTGGGAGAGATGGCTCAGGGCATCAAATGATGTCACTGCAGTTCCTGACGGGGAGGTCCCAGGTTCGAGTCCCGCCGGAGGCAGGATTTCGAACACTAGCTTGTCAGTTAGGTCGAATTTAGTCGCTGTCTGGAGGAGAATTTTAGAGGCCGGCTGCTCTGATCGGTAGTTTTCTATGGTTTCTCCGATCAACACCAGACGAATGCCGGAGCAGTACCCCAACAAACGGGCCGCGGACCGCGCGCGAACTTTCCTTCCTCTTGTCCTATTCTCTCCCCTTACTCACACTTACACTGACATTCACTACACTACCACACATGCCGGGAACTTTGAGAGTGTCCCGACTGGGGCGGTTCGCCGCTGGTGGGAGATACCTGGTTAGGGAAAAACTTCGCTAGCCAATAGGTAGGTTTGCACTGGATCTCGCCATCGAGCTGGAGGTGATCACCGCCACCTCCCGAGGAAAAACATGCGCTATACTTACGGGACTAATGACTACCGTAAACCGGAATTACTAACAACCAACCAACCATCAAATAACCTAACCTAACCCAACCCTTGTTTTCTCCAAACTAAGATTTTTGACTTACAAACTTTTACCCGGTGACCACAGAAATAGTTGTACAAGTGTTGATATAAATCAATGATGCCACCAGTGGGAGTCCTTGGCACGGGTAGCACGACTAAATCACCCCTCCAAGCACCTAGCCACAAGCGAGCAGTAGGTAATCAAGGTCGCCCTGGACGCTTTTACGCTTTACACGTGAAATACGATTAGGCGCGATTTAGATAAATAAGTTTAAGAACGTTTGCTGGTATTTTTATTTATATTTTTACTTTAACGCGATCACTATCGGAGAACGGCGGGGTTATTACTGATTGTTCCCTTTTCCGACGCTAGTTTTTTTTATATTTTTACTTTGATGATAATTTTACTCCTTTGACTCTGTTCCTAACACTTGCGAAAAATGTTCAATTTCAAATATCGTAATCCAGTTTGCATAACCGTTTACGAAATTTATATAACTGTTATTGCATATTTTTTTATATTTTTAGTTTCTAGTATATATACGAAGTACATAGTATAGAGAAAGTTATGAAATGCTGCGGAAAATCGATTTTAAGATTTTGAGTTTTGGGGACCCTTGATACCGAAAAAGCGTTTTTTTCCTTTTCTTTTCAAAACGTCTGCCCGTCTCTCTGTACATCTGTGAACACTACTAGTGCCTAAATTATGCGTAGGATTTTTTCAAAATTGAAGAAACCCCTGTCTATCTGGATCTAGTTGAAACTTTCAATTTTTTAAAAACATTCTTTAAACTTTTGGGGTACTTTCCGTGCAGCCCCACGGATATTTTCAAAATTTTCTCAAAAACAGCTCAACATTTTTTCTTTACATTCTTCTTTTCTTTACATTCATCTTTTAAGAATAGAATAAAAGTGGCATAGGTTCCATTTTCACGTTTAATTTTGAATTTTCGAATATTTTGAATTTTTTCAGCGTCTTCCTGCAACTATAAAATTTAAGACAGAGGTTTTTCTTTCAATTGAAATTTGTTGTCCATAAATAGTTCGTTCATAAAGGTCATGTAGATTTACTAAACAAATTTATTCGTTTTCGTGCAATAGAGCATGCTATATTTGCATTTTTAAAGCAGAGGTGTAACAGAATGGCACAGACTTTCCCGAAGCAAATTCCCCTCATTTTCATGGTGTGGACTGACTAAAATCTTGCTCCTTTCTCTGTCTTGCTGCCATCTATCGTCACCCTACTTAAATTTTTTTACATTTTTTCAACATTTCTGTTTCCTAATTGTAGAATCGAAATATTATTTTAAGAAGAGTAAAATTTCGTCCTAAATGGCTATTTTCATTGAAAAATTTAGTGCCGTTTTTGAGGCAATGGCGACTAAGCATTACTGTACATGCGAAATTTGAAGTTCTTTTTCGCAGGAATTTATTGAGTTTTTAATAACTTCATTTCAAGACATTTGAAGCACTTCCACTCACAAACGCCATAATATATATAAATAGATATAAATGTGCATATGAAAGCCGTGAGAGGTATTTAAAAAGATATATTTGTGTAATTTAAAAAAATAAAAGAATATATCAAAATGAATTTTGTGTCATCTGAAAGAGTGTAATTTTCACTATCCGTACACAAAATTTGAAGAAATGATTTGAAGCCCTTTTTGAGAGTTTGGAGCGTTTCTGAAAATGCCGAAATTTGAGCTCATTTTAACAGAAAACTTAAGTTTTGGAGAAAACATATATGATATTTCAATCACGTATATTCAAAATTAGAATAACGTGAAGAAATTGCCTCTAATGCAAATATTACCGATGTGGGAGCAGAGTAAAAAATATATTTTTGTAATATTTGAAAAAATAAAAAATAGAGTTATAAGGGCGTACTCGTCATTTTATAGAGGGCATTTAACATTATTCGTACCAGAAGTTTAAAGGAAAAATTTGAAGCCGTTCTTGAGAATATTTTGTTTTTGTAATTTTTTAATATTGCAAATATTGCCCGCACTATTGCACGAAAACTACTAAAATTTTCAAAAGTTTACATAATCTTAATAAAAGGACTATTTATGGCCAACAAATTTCATTTGGCGGTAGAATCTCTATAATCTATTTGGCGGTATTTTTAAATTTATAGTTGCATGAAGACGTCGAAAAAATTCAAACTTTCGCGATTTTGGAAAATTCAGTTAACCGTGAAAATAGGACCAATGCCACCTTTAGAAGTATATTATAATATATTCTTACAAGTACGTATACGAGAATAAAAAATCATGTACAAGATATTCTTAAATACGGCTCCAATTTCTTTTCTTTAAATTTTTGGTAGGGTTAGTACTAAACCAAAGTCCTACCATCCGGTAAGCCGTCTTTCGGAATGGCGATAAGAAATAGAAGCAGCAGCCAGACGCCATTTGTATGGCAAATTTGCGCGGTAGTTTGAATTATAGTCACTATCTTCACGTAAATATACCTTCTAAATTGAGCTCTCAGGCAGTATTGCCACTCTCTACAGTGACTCTGATTTTGTTAACTATTTTCAATATTGCGCAGCAGTCCTGGTGTGGCATTTGAATTATATTGGCCTTTTTTTAGTAGGCCAGTCCCTTTGGAACCCATGTTCTACAACTATTCACCTTTTATAAATAATGGTAAAAAAGACAACAGCTGCTATGATTTTAAACGGCCAAAAGCACAAAACCAAAATATCAATCAAATAGTAAATTAAAGAAAGACAGGCAATTTCAACAAAAATAAAAGAATCATTGCATGACAAATGAATTAGTACACATTTTGATACACATACAGGCATCATGATACTAAATAATTGAAAAAGTCTACTGAACAAATGATTTTCATTCCCCAGAAACCGAAAGGAATAGATTGGAGGAAAATAACCTTACATCGTTCCTTTTATATGCTCTTCCCTGACATTATTATTTTTGTAGTGTGTGCCCTAAGGATTAAGTGGGGGTGTATCCCAAGATAGGAAACATACTTCTATTATACAATTAACATCCTCTGAACCTACTCCCGTTTCTTCCATTCCCACTACCAATTCATCTACACCCGATACCCATTTTCCTCACAACCTGTCACTGCCGGGACCCACTACAACCATGGTGGAAATAACATTATTTAAAAAAAAACATTAAAAAAACATTATTAGAATTAACATTATTTCCACCATGACTACAACCTTCAACCACGCACTCGAGGTAAAAATGGAATAAATATATAGCAACTACAGTCAGATGCAGCAGAAAAACATTCGTGTAGGTACTTGCAAAAGATAAACCATAATGTGCAATCCCTTTCAAATAAAACTGAGTTTATCGAGGCAGCTCTACAGAGAGATTTAAATCAAATGGATGTTCTTAGCGTTGCAGAACATTGGTTAGCTCCTAATGAACTTAACATTTTTCAAATTCCAAGCTTTTACCTCGCAGGCTTTTATTGCAGAGAGAGAGAGAGAATCGCATAAAGGTCCTAAATGTGGGGGTTCTTGTATTTACGTTAGAAATAATATTGATTCTATCTCCTTGGCGGAATTAAATGTGTATTCCGTTGAAAATGTTTTCGAAATTTCTGTTGTACATCTTACTTCACTAAAAGTGATATTACTTTGCATCTACAGACCTCCAACAAAGAGAACTGCAGAGTATATTTTGTTATTAGAAAAACTGGAGATAACACTAAACAAAGTCAGCAATCGCTCTTTTGAATCCATTGTTGTATGCGGAGATTTTAACATTGATTTTCTGGTCGAATCTTGCGAGAAAGAAAAGTTTCTCAATTTAATTAATTCCTTCAATTTAGACATTACAATTAATGTACCTACACGGATCACACAAAATTCGATGAAGGCAATTGATCAAATTACAATTAACAAAACTACTACTCGATATGAAGTTGAAACAAAAGATGTAGGATACAGGGACCACGATGCACAAATTCTTACCATTATAAGTAATGCGAACACTGATACAATAAATAATACACGTATGACTAGATTGCTCACTAAAAGTAAAATAAAATTATTCATTGATAACATGATGCAGGAGTCATGGGAAATGGTGCGTAATGCTGTTGATACAAACGACAAATATAATTTTTTTTCCAACTCTTTCATTTCATTTTAACACTTGTTTTCCTCTTCAAAAAAGAAAATTAAATACTTCACAGAAAAGCAATTCTTGGATAACACACGGGATTAGGACATCTTGTAAAATCTAGCGAATTCTTTCTTTCATTTCTAAACGTCATGACGTATCTCAAGATTTCCTCATCAACTTCAAAAAATACAAATCAGTGTTAAGAAAAGTCATAAGGCAGGCTAAAATCATAAAAACGATCAGGATATTTTGAACTCAAATAACAAAACGAAGCAATGTGGAATATAATAAAAAATACGACCAAATAAACTAGAAACCTTGTAGAGAATGTTGTTTTAAAATATAACGATATAAATGTGAACGATCCGGCAACAGTGGCTAGTCTCTTTAACCAATACTTTTCAAGAATTGCTGCCGATCTCACTAAGGATCTTCAGCCACAAAATTCAATAATAGACAGTTCACCCAAAATTTTAGACACGATGTTCGTTTCCGAAACTTCTTCCTACGAAATTCTCAAAATAATCGGTAAACTAAAAGATAATTATTCGTCCGGTTTAGATGAATTCCCGGATTCTTTGTTAAAGACCTGTGCGTATGCCATTATACACCCGTTAATTCACATATTTAATGCATCCTTATGCACTGGAACGTTTCCAGATATGTTCAAAACAGCTGAAATTAAGCCGCTCTTCAAAAAAGGCAACAAAAATGAAATTGAAAATTATTGGCCCATTTCTCTTCTATCAGTTTTTTCAAAAATTTTAGAGAGACATTTGTACGTACGAATGTCCTTTCTCAGTAAACACGACGCGCTTTCAGATTGCCAACATGGATTTAGATAATCAAAATCAACGGAAACAGCTACATTTTCTTTTCTTAAAGATGTCGCTTCACCATTGGATCAAAACGAGGCACCTATTGGATTATTTTTAGATCTCTCAAAAGCTTTTGACGTCATTGATCATGATATTTTAATTTCAAAATTACTTTCATATGGAATCTGTGGTATTGCTCTAGATTGGTTATGTTTGCACATTAAACAACGAAGAGAGTGGAAATACCTTACTGGATTGATGGAACATTACGTACACACCTTTCCGACTCTTTGCCCATTGCACGTGGAGATCCTCAAGGATTGAGTTTAGGCCCTATTCTGTTCCTTACGTAAAGACGTAAACGATATGCCCTCGACGATTCGAAACGGAAGAACAGTTCTCTTTGCGGATGATACAAATATTCTTTGCAATAAAGAAACAGTAAATAGTACAATAACAGATGTTTCAAATTAGTTCCGTAATAACAAATTAATAGTAAATAAAAAAACTGTTTTAATGCAGTTTTCCATTTCAAATAAACAATTCTGTACTCCACTGGAAATGAACGGTGTACCATTGGCTGATATTGAGGCAAAAAAAAAAATTAGGCCTCTCAATTCAGTCAAACCTCAAATGGAACGTCCATTTAAATGAATTGAACACAAAATTAAGTTCATTATGCTACGCGTTCAGAATTCTTGCAAATTCAGTCAGCCTTCATACTGCTCGTTGTGAATATTTCGCGAATGTTCATTCCCGCCTGAGATATGGCATAATATTCTGGGGAAATACATCTTATAGCTCCCAGACATTTAGATTACAAAAACGAATTGTACGAATAATAACCAAATCCCACCCACGTGATTCTTGTAAGCCTCTCTTCATTAATTTAGGAATTTTAACATTACCTTGTCTGTTGATTTACGAATCAGTGGTTTTTGTCAAAAATGACTTGCTTAAGGGCGGGAATATATTTTCAGAAAATGCCGATGTCTATTACTATAATACTCGACGTAGAAATCATATTCATTGGGTGACAGTATCAACAGCTTATTACAAAAAATCACATACAATACATGTACATTATTTTACAACACTTTGCCAGATGACATTAAAGGATTAAATTCGATAGAAAAGTTTAAATCCAAAGTGAAATCGTTTCTGCTGCATAACTGTTTCTATACAATTAGAGCATCACAAGAAAAGTAACATTAATTTTAACAATGATACATAATGCATTATTTACCATTTGGACTGTATAAATGTGTATAAACAACCTGTAACAAGTATTGTACTGCAGGCTCCGGGTCAATGACCCCCATCTCCATCAGGTTTTTCGTCCGGTTTTCCTGATCCATTGAGCAAATGCTGAGATGGCCCCTTGTTTTGCTTCTGGACATAAATGCAACTTCATTATCTGTGCACGTCTTCTAGAATTCATTGGGAAATATAGTTATTCAAATTATTGTTTCTATGTTGTTGCGGCAGGAAGTATTATTCCTTGACTATAAAAAGACTTGCTTTCAAATTTTGTTATTGACTAGATACTGATTTTGATTAGATACTGGCTAGTCACACACTAGATTGACTAGATACTGACTTTACACACTGATTTTGCATTGTTTTAATAGAATAAACAAGTACTAAAAGAAAATGCATCACTCTTGTAGAAAGTGAATTCTTTACCATTTAAGCCTAGTATAATTTAGTTGCAGGACAGGATAAATAAATAAGAAGTTCAAATAAAAAAGGACATTACATTCATGAACGCAAGGTACATGTAGGCATTAGTAAGTATAGTTTAGTCAATTGAAATTATAAGATTTACGTGTAAAAAGATATGTCACAGCCTTTCGATTATCTGTTTGTACACGCAAAAACGGCACGAGACATCACCATTTCCCTTCTGGAAAATTAACACGAAAAATCACACGAAAGCACAACACAACTAACAGTATCCTATGTTCCTCAAATGCAAACGCCGCGTTTCGCCACGAAAATGGCCGACTTCTTCCACTTCAATTTGCAACAGCACACTAGCGCTGTTGCACACTAGTATAGAAACGAACCCTATACGATCACATACATGTCATATTGCTCTCTTCTTTTGTTTTTTCGAAAATTACAAAAATTTAAGTTTTTTGACTTGTCTTCAACGTCAATTTACATTACAGGCGACATCTTTCCTTTTTCATTTACTAGTAGACGTGTTTTAAATAATGTCATAAAATATCTCGAAAAGTCAAGTTTTCTATTGTAAAAGCTCAATATTCCGCATTTTCAGAAACACTCAAACGCTATTTCTCAAAAAAGACTCCAAATTTTGTCTTCAAACTCTTCCAACGGATAGTGCTAATTGCACTGTTTAATATGACGTAAAGTTCGTTTTGTCGTATTCTTTTGTTTTTTTCAAAAGTTACACAAATGTAATATTTTTTAAAATCTATCACGTCGTTAATATGCACATTTCCGGTGATTTGTATACATTATTGGAATTGTGAGTGAAAGTACTTCCAATGAATTCAAATGAAGTTTTTGAAAAACGCGGCCACCTGCAACCCTTTTGCAACTGAGGCCGAGGTGCCGACCAACGTGTCACGCCGCACAGTCGCCACGAAATAGTTCCGAAAGGCAATCGCTTTGGTTTTTTTAGATGGACCCGTCCCGCCCAGCGCCAGCAGTCAAATAATTGCATTATTTAATAAAAAGTTCGCGCCGCCACCCTTCGCACGTGGGAACAAGCGCGAGTAACGGAGCGCCATTCTTTACATTTCGTGTCACTGCGGGAGGGTTGTAAATATACGTCCACTCTGTTACGCGGCGGTGGTTGGCGGTCGGAGAGAAAGGCGGTGGCCGGCGGTCGGCGGGGTAGAAGAGGAGGAGGCCGGCGGGGGAAAGGCTTCATGCCTTGAAATACTACACAATTTGTCATGGACGCCCGTGCGAAATAGCGACCGATCCACCCTCTCAAAAACTTGCAGGGACCAACGACGCGCCCATGCGCGTCGAGCAAGGGTTCTTCGGCCAAAGAATAATTTCTAAGACAGGCCCAGCTGCTCTGCTTTCAACCGACCGCGGCGTACATACCCCCGCATGGGGTCATGCAAACTTTCACGTCAAAAATGCAACGCCAAAATCTTTTTGTGCCACATGAGCTCGCGTGCCATTGGTTCGAGTGCCGCCCGCCACCGCTCCCGATAGCTGATTCTAAGCAATCAGGGTGAGGCCCTCGGATCAGAGGTGGAGATCAAAGCCTTCGTTTTGTTGCGCGTGATGCCCCAGAAACACTCCCGACTCCCAGCTCGAACTTCGAACTTGGCACTTCACAATTAAATTCTATTCGAGCTTTTGTTCATACTTCTGGTCTTGTGCCTCGAATGTGATTTCAAAATCCTCTCATAAGATTTTGCGGGCCGTAGATGAACTTCTACAATAGAGTTTGGGCGTCGAAAATGCACTGAGAGTGGTTTGCATCTCGAGCCAAAACGTGGGACCACTGATGTCTCAAAGACGCATTTATGTTATTTAATTTCGGCAATAAACTTGTGCGCGGACACCATCCCTTGAGTCCGCTGAAACATGTGCTCAGAGACGCGTTCTCGCCTGAGTCAGCGAGCGCATACAAATCATCGCCACGTTGCGTGACATAGCCGACGCCACAATGGGCCCCATTGTAGTGCGCTGTCGTTGGACGCCGCCTGGCTGAAGGAGAAAGAGCCGGGACCGCATCTTATCGCCTCCCGCTGCGCTGCAGGCTTCGCCGGCACCCAGCCGATGGGGAACGAATCACGTCATCACGTCAACACAGTAAGACATTTTGTGAATAACCTGTAATCGGGACACCGTCAGCTCCTTTTCCCCGCCGAGGTGCGGAAAGACTGACAAAAGAAGCTGAGAGCGTAGATGCCACCAATACGGCATGTTATTGCAGCGGCTTACTAATAATCGCTGGGAGTTGTGCACCTGTGCGAGCCGCCACTGGCCTCGAGGGGGAAATTCCCCTGGAAACCCACGTGGAGGTCGGTTGCGGATATCACCATCCAATTATTATCACACTCGCGAAAAAAAAACATTCACTACACTAACGGGACTAATGAACGTAGCAGTACACGTGCCCGGAAACATCAATCGTAATGAAAAATAAGTGTGTACCTAGAGGACACGGCCGGCACGGAGGCAGGTTGGTCGCTGGGCTGTCCGTGCAGCCCATGTCGATGCTGTAGGGCACGCCGAGATACTTGTCGAATCCTTTGTCCAGGGGATGGTGACCCGGCTGTAGGCCCAGGTGCCATTTGCCTATGAAACACAAAGATGCCACTCAGAACGATACATCAACATAACACCACCAGAGGATAAAAAATGTAATACGAAAAGAAGGAAAATTCATTAATACCTCCGATTTTCCTGATTTTTTACTTTGATTTATTATTTGATTAATACAAGTTGGAAGGTCATAATGACAACATCCATGCAATATCTCGTTCATCTCATTGAAAGCAAAATAAGGTCTACGTCAAAAATTTTTCTTTCATTCTTGGCAGATTACAAAAGAACTCAAAAATATAACCTTTATATTTTATGTAATATTATCAACAGAACAGAATAATGAACTGAATTATATCATCTATTTCGATGACAGCCTTACTGTTCATGAATATTTAGTTACTGTTACAATTATTCAAGTATAAAATACAGATATTTTCGAAATATAATAACGCATAAAAAAGACTTTTGGGTATTTCTTTAGTAGTAAAATTCAACCGGTAAAATAATAAAACATGGTTGGAGAAAAATTATAATATAAGAAATTATACTTTTTAGTTTCTCGCTTACTACGTACTGGCGTAGAAAAGAGAAAGTATTGTAATGCTGCAATGGAAAGTTAAGATTTTTTGGTGGAAATCGTATTGTGGGAGTCTAATAGTGAAAAGACGGAGAAATCATATATTATGTGTAGTAAATTACTTCCTCTAACACGTTCTGAAGTTAGAATCTACGTTTTGTGAGTTCTTGATAACGAAAAATTGGTTTACGGAAAAACTTCTGTCATTGTCAGCCTCCGTCAGTAGACAACACTAGCGCCTAAAGTGTTCAGACGATTTTTTTCAAAATTCATAATCCCCCATTGATATGGCTGAAGTCGAGGTCCTACAACGGATATTTTGAACCTTCGGGGTACTTTACATGAAGCCTTAAAAGTTTTACAATTTTCTCAAAAATGGTTCCAAAAATTTTGAAATATTTTCCTCCTACCATAGAGCAAAGTGGGCTTAAAAATGGGGTATGTCTCATCTTCGGTGAACTCTTGAATTTTTTAAAATAGCAAAAGTTACAATGTGTGAAAGTATGAGTTATTGTAGCATTACAACATTCATTCATTTAAGTGCGATTTTCAAGGTGTGAAAGTTTCTGAAGATTTCTTTTTCGAAATCAATGTTAATTGAAAACACCTCTCGCCGCGTCTCATGGAAACAGAAGTGAATGTGATGTCCACGATGTCACGTAACGCCTCAAATTTCTAAGACCACCGGTAGCAGTCACGTCCTGAGGAATACTATAGAAAATTCAAATTCTCCACTTCAATTTTACAACCTAGTGCCATCTATCACTGTCCAAAGTACATTTTTTGTAATTTTCCCAATTTTTCGGTTTACTAACGGTAAAACCGAAATATTACTTTAAGAATATTATGGAATAGTAAAACCTCGTCTTATATGATTTTTTTCGTTTAAACATTTGAAACCGTTTTTACGAAAATGTCGTTTAAACGATACTTAAATGTGAAATTTGAAGCTCGTTTTCACGGGAAGCCTTTGTTCCCAAAACACGTCATTGGAATTTATTTGAAACACATCTACTCACAAATACAATAATGATTACAAATTTGCTGGAAATAAGCGGCGTGATAGATATTGTAAAAAAATTACACTTGCGTAATTTTTAGGAAAACAGGAAAATTACATTAATGTCATCTTAAACAGTGCATTTACTACTATTCGTACAAAGAGTTTAAAGAAAAAATTGGGGAGTTTGAAAAAAAAATGAAGAAAATGTTTAGAGAAAATTGCGTTTGAGCGTTTCTGAAAATTCGGAATTTTGAGCTCATTTTCATAGAAATCTGATGAGTTCTCAAGAAACTCGTTCAAGAAACATGTCATGAAACACCTCCAAGGTGCGGCCAACTGCAGCATCGAACACCAAGAAATGTTTTCACTACCACCAGAGAAAGTAAAACAATTAACATATCAAGAATCTCAACAGTATATTTACTTCCTTCAACAAGTATTCCATTATCAACAATGAATTCATCAAAATCCATACTCCCAAAACCCTTGCTCCTCCCAGTCTCCTGAAAATCTACCTGCTTCTGCTCCTCAACTTCATGACCGAAATCAAGAACCGTAAGTGCTAATTTCCCCAGACCAACAACAATCAAATTCACGAATGTAAGTGCAACTGCTCCATGTAATGAAAGAAAGGAAATGTCTGAAAAACCTACGAGCATGAACACTAGTGAGAAAAATCTTAAACGCAAGAAATGCTCAAGTGAATCAGAAGATGCTACTGTCGTCACCCTTCGACCCGCTAGCTGACTTCCACGACAACGGGGAAGAAAGTGAAACTGTGTCGGGTATAAGAATTCCTCCAATTTTTATTCATGAAACAAATTATTCGCGTGTTGTAGAAAGCATCAAAAAGAACACATCAGCGGACTTCACAACCAAACCAGGAAAAGACTCAGTCAAGGTGATGTTTACGACAATAGAAGACTTCAGGAATTATCGTAAGTTTTGTGAAAACAAAAATATCCAATTTCATTCCTACAAAGACCCGTCAAAAAATAATTTACAAGTAGTGATAAAAGATCTGCCCATTAATTATTCTGAGCATGAAATTCTTAAAGAACTAAAGGATTTACATTACCCAATTTTGAAAGTTTGTAGACTTTATAATAAAGATAGGAAGCCAATCCCAGTTTGTTCAATAGGAGGATAATTATCAAGGCAGGAGAATATTCAATCTAGTTAGATTATTTTACAGTGTAGTAAAAGTTCAAAAACGGATTGCTTCAAATGTAATTCAATGCAAACGATGTCAAAGGTTTGGGCATTCTGAGGCTAATTGTGGGCTAACTCCCAGATGTGTTAAATGCACTGGGAATCATCATTACTCACAGTGTAGAAAATCTAAAAATACAGTACCGGAATGCGTAAACTGCATGCAAAATCATACTGCTAACTATAAAGATTGCCCGGATTACAAAAAGGCATTCAAATCCAAGGCCAAAAAATCATCTCAAAAATTTAAAATTACCTCCAAAATTCAAGGAGGACATGCTGTTCCAAGTCGTAATGAACAAGAATTAAGACAACCGCCCCCAAGAGGCCCCATTCACTCTCCTCCACTCCCGAAACGACCTCCAGCAGCTCTGCGTTCACAATTCCAACCTCAAGACTTATCAAACCTAATCTCTAATACAACACAAGTAATAAATGATATTATCCCCCAAATTCAAACTATAATTCACCACGTCTTAGAAAACAAAAATTATGGGAGGTAATTGCGGAGAATTAAAACTTATCAACTGGAATGCAAACGGCATTAAGCGACAGGAAAATGAATTCATATACTTCTTAAAGAGTAATACAATTAAAATAGCTATCACGGAAACACACCTTTCGCCGGGAGAAAGATTCAATATTCCTGGCTACAAAACGTATCGAAATGACATGTTATCTCATACCGAGTCACGTGGTGTAGCAATTTTTATATCTAATACTATTAAGCACACGCAGGTTCCAACAACATTCTCGCCAAATTTAGAAACAGTTGGAATAAAAATATTTGTTAATAATAATGGAATAGTAATAATAGCCGCATACAAACCAAATAAAACTTTTCCATGCTCCGTATACAAAGACATTTTTAACAGCTATCCCCGACTAATAATGGTAGGAGACCTAAATAGTAAACATACAGATTGGGGCTGCCGTACCACTACAGCCCAGGGCCAACGACTTTATAATTTGACTCAAAAAAATAATATTTTCATATATTAGCTCCCACTGCTGCGACTCATTTCCCATACAATTCAAATATAATTCCAGATATTTTATGTTTTAATTGCAGGATTCAGGGGTGAATTACACACTCAATGTTTATAAGTAATTTACTGTCACCATAACAAATACACTGAAAATAAAGTAACAATAACTGAACAATTCTCATAACGGCGTTCTTGCCCTATAGTGCCTTATTACTGGCAGCCCTCGATAGCGAGCCGAGGCGGCTCGCGGGGTCAGGTGCCGGCTGTTATCACCGGCAGTGGCGATAAGATTCTCCCGTGCGGTAGCTGGCAGCGGGGGCCGCCCGAAGTCCACTCTTATCGCGTAGCTGATAACGCCACGACGTTGACGTGCAGCGAGCGCCCGGCGGTAGCAGCCTGAAGTCCACTCTTATCGTGTAGCTGATAACGCCACGACTGTGACGTGTAGCGAGCGCCCGGCGGCGGCAGCCTGAAATCCGGTCTTATCGCGTAGCTGATAACGCCACGACTGTGACGTGTAGCAAGCGTCCGGCGGCGGCAGCCTGAAGTCCACTCTTATCGCGTAGCTGATAACGCCACGACTGTGACGTGTAGCAAGCGTCCGGCGGCGGCAGCCTGAAGTCCACTCTTATCGCGTAGCTGATAACGCCACGACTGTGACGTGTAGCGAGCGTCCGGCGGCGGCAGCCTGAAGTCCACTCTTATCGCGTAGCTGATAACGCCACGACTGGGGCGTGTAGCGAGCGGCGGCGGTGGTAGCTTGATGCGAGGTTATTACGGAACGAGAGCGCTCCGTTCCCGGCCTGTGAATTTATACCCCACCGCCTGGTAAAGGGGGAGGGGAGGGGCTGTGCCCCTTCACTAGCGGAGCGGCGGAGCGTAACTCCGACTCTTCTTCTGATTAGGGGGGATACCACATTTTAGATATAGTATTAACCAAAAGTATAAACTTTTCTATATTACAAAGTGTATTACACGACCTTCAATATTGAGTTAATATATCAGTATTGAGTAAATAATAAAACCATTAAGGAATTAAATAAGTATTGTGACATACCGATATGTCACATGAAAATAAACTAACATTTATTTGAAGACTATATGGTGGAATATGCATTAAGAAGTTTAGACGATCGAAAGGTCAGCTACACCAAAATATAACGAACGCATGGATTGGCTGGGTGAGAGAAGGACGGTCAAATGTTATGAAAAAAAAGAAGGGAGTTTAATACGAAGCTTCGAGGGGTGAATCATGCAGGAAGATTTCATTCTGACCGGCATCGCGTGTCTGAACGGATCGTAGGTTGTGAGAGGGAGCGAGTGTAATGCAGATAGTCAGAGTCGGGTTTTTCAAATCGTGAAAGTTTAAGGACAGTAAATGATATTGCAGATATTGCATGTGGAAGTAATATTGACGCATAAATTGGGACTTTGTCGGGAGTGGTAATCGAGTTATAGGTTTCGGGACTATGTCATAGGACGTAATCAGGACTGATAATTTTGATAGTTTGACACCATCTTGGATAGGAGCAGAAGAGGATTTCTTGGAACTTTGGACTACGGCAAGCTCGCAAGATATTTCGACTGAGAAGTCTTCGAGGGACATCAACGAAGAATAGATAAGTTAACCGCGGTATAAAACTCTAAATTCAAAGATATCTTGATCAAAGGCCTAACATCAAAATCATTTATTAAATTCACTATATTGTTTGCAAAAAGGTAACAATAAACTTTGTTAAATTTTGTTCTTTAGAAAAGAAAGTGATCTTTCATTTAGTCAATCCAAACAGTAATGAACTAGGAATTAGAATCATTCTATTTCAGATTCCCAGCAGCGCTGTATAGTCTGCGGATCCTATAATTCATTATAAAGGTAATAAGGATTATAATATATCGTGACCCATTGACCCAGCAAGCCGGACGCTAAGATCTTTGCGAGAAATTAATGTAGGGAGAAAATTTGAATATCTCAAAATGGCGCACCAACGTGATGCATAATTTGTTATAATTTATAACAATTGGTGACACGGATAAAATTAGTCTTATAAATTATAATAAAGTGATCCAAAGGGAATCTGAAATTTATGGATTGACATTTGAAATTAATTGTTAATTATAAGAAAGAGCCAAGACCATTTCATTGGTGTGATTTTAAAATAATTTAACAGAGAGATTTTAATTTGTATTATAATTCAAAATGGATACTAGGAGCAAAAAATTGCGTATGGAGAATGTTAAGGTAGATGATATGGCGTCTGCTAATACTAACCCCGAGGGAGAAATCTCGCGTGAAATTATTGAGATTGAACCACAAGAAAAGGAAATAATGGCTGCACCGTTAGGAAATATGGACCCTAATAATTTAATTCTTAAAATGTTAGCAGAAATGAACGCAAAACTTGAGCATAATAATACTAAATTAGAGAGAATTACTTCAGATATGAATATTAAATTTGAAAAAAATAACGCTAAATTGGAAGGAATGACATCGAAAATGTCATTAGAATTGAAGAATTTTCGTCAGGAAATACACGAGGAAATAGCGGAATTACGGGTGGATACATCGGCTGAATTCAACATTATTCATTGTAAAATTGAGTCTTTTAATAATCAAGTCGACCAAATGCAGAGGGAATTAAAAGAATCTGGCGACAAAATTAATTCCAAAGTTAATAATTTACAGGAGAGCATTGTGACATTGGGACATTTACATGACCAACAATGCGAAAAGTTGACAATCGTCGAATCGCGTGTAGATGACTTAAACGCAATGTCGCTTCAACATGGCGAAAAAATTGAAAACATAGAAGCTAAATTAGTTTATTTGGATAGTAAATTAGAAAAACGAATACAGGAGGGACTTAGAAACATTAAAATGGTGCAAGAATCTGAATCTGGGAAATATATGTCGGACATTAAGGACAAGATTGAACAGTTAGAAAACGAATTCATACGTTCGCAGGGAAATATAGCAATGAATGCATCGGCGCTTGTAATACCAAGCCACCTAAAATTTCATGGTGATATAAAAGAACAACCGTGGTCGTTTATTTCAAAATTAGAGAATCATTTTATGATAAATAATATCCCCGAAAGATTAAAATTGCATATAGTAGAACAAGCCATGTCGTCCAAGGCACATCATTGGTTGACCTCTTTAGTACCGGAACCGACTAATTATAAGGAATGGAAGGATAAATTCTTAAAAAGATATTGGAACGAAAGCCACAAGTTTGATCTAAAATACAAATTAATGAGTGAAAGGTATAAGAAGGGTGGAGCCGAGAATATGTGTGACTTCGCAACACGTAAAATAGCAGCATTCAAGGCATGCGAAGACAGAATGGATAGCAATGAATTAATTAGAATTATTATTCGTCAGTTGCCTGTAAATATCCAAAATTTATTGTGGAACTCCATGCCTATTGATTCTGAGGATCTAGTCGAACGTTTAAGTCGATTCGACCAGACATTGAATAGTGATTATGATCGTAGTATCTGGTATCAATATAATGAAAGCAGGAACGAGAATAACAATGGAACGGGAAAAACAATGAATAATTACAACCGCCAAGGAAATTATAGCTCAGAAAGAAAGGATGACAGGGGAAATAGTACTAAAATGGAAAATAAAAAGACAGGAAACGGGTATCCGCGGAGGTTCAAAGAGGACAATAAACGGGAACATGTGGAAATTAATGCGATTGAACAGGAAAACTCCCAGTGTTCGAAGTAAATGGGCGGGATACTTCGAACGATGATAATGAGGGCGTGATGGTTCTTAAGGAGTTGAATAGCATTGAAGTATCGGCGGAAGATTTATTAAGGGAAGATACGGACGAACGGGCGGAGAATAGCACGTGTTTAATTTTGAAGGGGATATTTCGGAATATACCTGTAGACATTTTAATTGACACAGGTGCTAATGTTTGTGCAGTGTCGGAAAAATTATATGAGCAGTTAAAGAAAAAGGGAAATAAAATTGAGGAGCTACCCACTAGGAGTTTGGATATTCGGACAGCTAATGGAAGGCGCATCGAAACGAGAAGTCGGCAAATTTGGGTGGAAGTGGAAGTCCAAGGGATGACAATTCAGTTTCCGGCAATTGTAGTGAAGAATTTGATTCGTCCAATTATTTTGGGGATTGATGGCCTAAAAATGTATGACGCCAAGGTCGACATAGGTAACAGGAGCATATTGTTACGAGGTGACAAAGGGCAACAACATTGTTTAGGGATCAAAGACCAGGAGGGCGAAGATATGTGTATTTGCGATATTGCGGAACAAATTGAAGAGACCAGGGACCAGATCCACGCGGCAGCAGAGGGCGCGGTCGACGAAAACGGAATAGATGCTAGTGAAGCTATTGAAATGTTAGTCAATGAATATAAAGATGTTTTTGGAAGTTCAAGGGAGCTGGTAAAGGGATATCAATTTAAAATTGAATTGATGGATGAGGAACCTTTTAATCTGAAACAATATCCAATCCCCCATGTATATAAAAGCGAAGTACGTAAACAAATAAACACGATGCTTGAGGATGGTATAATAAAAAAATCGATGACACCGTATGTAAGCCCAATAGTGATAGTTCGTAAGAAAGACAATAAGATCAGATTTTGTGTGGATGCTAGAAAACTCAATAGCAAGACCATCGCTCGTCATGAAAAACCGCCGAAATTAGATGAAATGATGTGGAAGGTAAAAGGAGCTCGGATATTCACGGGACTGGATTTTACTGCGTCGTACTGGCAAATTGGACTACACCCAGAATCGCAAAAATTTGTCAGTTTTTCATTTGAAGGCAATACGTATAGTTTTCAGAGGATGGCCTTTGGATTAAAGAATAGTGGCGCAGCTTTAATCAGTTATTTGGACGATGTAATTCCGGATGAGCTAAAGGAAACTACTCTCATGTACGTCGACGATATTGTGTTATTCTCTACCAATATGTTTGAACATTTAAAGAAGTTGAAAAAACTATTCGAAATCTTTCGGAAGTATAATTTGAAATTAAATATTGGAAAATGCCAATTCGGGAGGAGGAATATAAAATTTATGGGGCACGTCATATCGGATCAAGGAATGTCGATGCAAGATAAAAAGAAAGAATTGATTAAGAATTTTCCACGACCTCGGAATGTAAGGGAAGTTAGAAGATTGATTGGGGTGTGCAATTATTATTCCCGGTTCTGCAAAAGTTATTCAGAAATTATACACCCAATAATAGAATTGCTAAAGAAGGGGAGGAAATGGGCGTGGGATACAAAATGTCAAGAGGCGTTTAAAAAATTAAAAGAACTATTTGAGAAGACATTTTTGATCAGTTATCCAGATTTCGACAAAAGAATGTATCTACAAGTGGATAGTAGTGGATTTGCCATGGGGGCTGTGTTGTTCCAATTCGACGAAAAGAATAAGCAGAGAATAATCGCCCTAGAAAGTCGTGTTTTGACCCTTGGCGAACGACGTTTTACTACCAGTGAACGGGAAGCTTTAGGAATTGTGTGGGCTACGCAGAAATTACGGGCTATATTAATTGGACGACCATTTACCGTCATTACGGACCACAAGGCCCTAATTTTCTTAATGAGAAGTCATTTGAATAACGATAGATTGTTGAGATGGTCACTATGGCTTCAACAATTTGATTTTAACATCCAATATTGTGAAGGCCGTGATAACGTTTTGCCCGATTATTTATCGAGAATCAGGATAAAGGAAAAGGAAGGTAGTGTGGAACCCGATATTAATGCTATCCAGTTAATGGAAATACGACCGAAATGGACGAAGGAGGAATTAGCGAAAATTCAAAGAGAGGATCCTGTGGGGAGGCAAATAATTGAGCATTTTTCGGCGGAAGATAACGACCGACGGCAGGATGATCCGAAATTTTCAATGTGGAAGATGTACGAGGGGGTATTATTACATCGGATTAGGAAACGAGGGACGCAGTATCAAATTTGGATACCAGAAGCGCATAGGCGAGAACTGATTCTATCTTCGCATCAACATTTCGGCCACTTTGGATGTAACAAAATCGAAGTAATACTAAGATCAAAATGCTATTGGAAAGGCATGGGGCGACAAATCCGTAAGCAAATCAGTAAGTGTGACGTCTGTCAGAAAACCAAACAGCCCAATAAAAGGTATGAGGGGAGCAGCAAAGCGATAATACCTACGTCAACTAGGGAAATATACGCTGTGGATCTTTATGGACCAATGCCGAAATCCAAATTTGGGAATCAATATTTGTTAGTAATAATGGATGTTTTTTTCTAAAATCACAAAATTATACCCCATTAGAAAGGCGAATGCACAGAGTTGCATTACGCAATGCCACAAATTTTTTGAAGAATTCGGTATACCTAAAAAAATTATTAGTGATCTGGGGACGCAATTTACTAGTGGAAAATGGGAACAAGACATGGGAAGAATTGGTATCCAAATATGTTACACGACGGTACGGAATCCTCAAGCTAACACCAGCGAAAGAATTATGAAGGAGATTTCGCGTTTATTTAGAGTCTACATTTCGGAAAGCCATAACCGATGGATGGAGGCCGTTCCAGCATTGAACTACGTTTTGAATAATGTTCCGCATGGGAGCACGCGAAGCACGCCTATAGAGGTCCACATGGGTAGGAAAGAAAAAAATGATCCGTTTCGAAGGATTAGGATACCACCAGAAATAAGTGGGATCCCAGATGATGTGAGAGATACGCGAATAATTTATGACAATTTGAGGGAGGCAGCAGCCAAAAGAAAGCTAAAACAGAAGCAATGCTTTCGAGGTGAGTATAAGGAGGGTGATGAAGTGTTAATTAGAGTACCTCAAGTGTCGTCAGTGGATAAGAAGCTATTTTATAAATTTTTCCCGTTGTATAAAGGACCGTACCGAATTTGTAAAGTATTAAGCAAGAATGCCGCGATTTTGAATGATGAAAACGGACGACAAATGGGAACATATAACTACAGGAACATGAAGCCGTATATGAGGGACGACACGCATGATTAAATATTCTGGTCATGACAGAGATTTGTAAATAGTTGTAAATATTAGGAGTAATAGTTTTTCTTTTGTTATTGTTTTGTTGTCATGTGTATTTTGTCAGTTTGTGTAGGGAGTTTAATTTAATGTGTATGGGTATTCAATGAAGTTAATGGGGAGCAAATATTGGGCAGAAACGGTTATTAGAATACCTGGTGAAATGGTTATTGTTGGCACATTCCGAAAGGAAAATGTAAATAGTTTTAAGGCAGCAAGAAACAAGACCTAGTGCAGTGCAAAGTGTAAAGTGTTAATGTCGTTTAGTGTGAAGAAGCAAGAAGAAAGTGTTCAGTTTTAGTCTTGTCATTTAGTTAGGTTGT
>BLKR01005843.1:0-71060 GCA_011170035.1 Teleogryllus occipitalis
CTATTTGACAACTATTATGTTTAGTGTATATGTCTAGCAGGTTTTGTATTATTCTGAGAAACTGGATCATCCGAATCACGTTTACTACGTTATTCACACAGGAGCACATGAATCTCAAAAAAGTATTTAATAATATAATCCTTGCTGAGGAATCAACGTTTTATTGATGATTTTAATTTTGAAAATTTTCATTAGTTTGGATGTTTAAATATACGTATCATGTGTAATTACATGTCTGTTAAACACGATAGCATTATATGAAGCAAGAAACATTGTTTTTCATTTGATCATTCAACTTCATCAATCACTCAAAATTACTTTAATTTTCTCTGCTTATCAGTTTTTTAATCTCAGATCTTCGATGAAGACATGAATCAAATAACATCATAGATATTTGAGTGTTTTAAAAATAATAATGTGAATAAATGCTTATATTTATTGAATTGGTTTTATAATAACCTGTAAAAACACGGATTTTCTGTTGGTTTTGGGGATGTTGAAAACATTCAAATAGTAAAGCCAATGTTAAGCTGGTGACCTTTAACATTGTTTATTTGATATTTTTCTTAGGGATAGTTTATAATGGTTGAACGTTTTCAAAGAGTGCACAATAGATACCTCGAATGGCCCGTTTCCGTTTAATAAACCGCTACGTTCTCCCTGTACAGATGGTCGTGCAAAATTCAAGGTTTTGATAGATTCGTAGAACGGCGGCCAACAAACTACCTTCGAACTCTGACGATACTGAAATGTAGTCTGTGTTGGGAAGGTCATATCACTTGACCACCACTGTAAACAAACGCTAAATCTCTTTGAATTGTTATAACATCTGTTTTGCTTTCTTTTAGTGATATCAACTCGTTTTACCAAATACGTGATTTTGTTATATTTTTAAACGCTACAATTATTTAATTTTACAAGTATTTATTTTCAAGTATTTAGGAATTCATGAAATTTCATTGAAAAGTTCGCCAATCTAAAAACCTTTTAAATGTATATTAAATGTATTAATGCTGTTTAAAAATATGTATTAACAATGCGTAGATTTAGCACATAAAGCTCTGATTTGAATATTATACAGTGAAATCATCAAATTAACAGTTTTAGAAAGGAATGATAAATTGAATTGAAAATATTAACTTAAAGTTTATATACGTTTATGTAGAAATTTCTATACTTGTGTAAGTATTGTCATGTGTGATTCTACTCATGTGATCTTTCAAAACACAAAATTGAATATTTCTGTATTTGAAAACCTTAACACTACAATCATCCAATCCAGTGCAGTTTATAACAAACAGCTAAGCAATATGTTTCCCTATTTTTTAATGGTAATGGTTAAACAAGAGGAACAAATAGTTTCTGACTCGGTGTTAACAGGGACTTAAAAAAAGTTAATAATACAGTTATTCGGTTGCTCAACATCCCTTTGATAGAAAAACAGAAACAATTGTTTGGGCGTAATGCACCTTGAAAAATATTTTTTTTATAATCAATTTCTTTCCTATTTGATAAATATATCGACTTGCAAATTGTAGGACGTAAAAGAGAATATAAAAACCAAATAAAAGTTATGCTCATACTCGCCGTAAAAATACGAATTTAGCATAATGAAATTGGCCACAGAATTTGTTTACAAGCAAGTGCATTTTAAGCGTATGTGGCAGGCAAAAGCGCGGCATTGGAGAACTGTTTTTTCAGTATGCCCTTCCCACGCTATTCTTCTAGCGCGAATGAATTAAGCGCAAACAAATGGGGTCTACTAAGATATTAATTTCTTATAAACAATTACATATATCTCGAGAACGAGATATAATAGCACCGAACGGATTCCGGAATTTTGCATCACATTTAAACGCCATTCAGATTAGACAATAAAAAATTTGCAACAATTGCAAATTTATAAACAATTTCCAAATTTTGCAAATCTAAATTGGGGAGAGTCTCCCGATGTCCCAGAACCAAAAACAGCGAATTAACAATTTTGCAACAATTTATAGTTTTATAAACAAATTCGAAATATGCGTTAGAACGGCCGGGAAAGCTCCGCATATTGTGCCTGAAATGAATATCTCAAAATAGCAGTTTGTCAGGAGTGACAAATCGATTACTAAAAGTTAGAATAATTGTTGCTAAAATGATAAATATTTACTGGTCTATAGACAATCATTCTGGACGGAAAACCCCGCTTAGAAATATTTTTTCGTCGTGGCGTACGCGCAGGCAAACTATCTCCTTCGGCAGGGAAATATGACGATATTTCCGTCTCGTACGTAAACGAACTAGCCCCCTCCCCCTGAGACAGCGATCTTTCTGCCCCTTGGGATGTTGCACCAATCACAGACAACTGTGGTTCTACCTGCTAGCGATTGGTCAACGCGTCCCTCCCCCTGCCCTCCCCCAGGCCGAGGGGTGTCCAAGTTTGTCGGCGCGGTGTGGAAGATAGAATTTTGAACGACATTTTTTCTGTGGGAGAGGGTACATTCAAAAGATTCAAATAATGCATCATAATGTGCAATCTCTTTCAAATAAAATTGAATTTATCGAAGCAGCATTAGAGTGTGATCTCAGTCAAATAGATGTTCTTTGCTTTACAGAACATTGGTTATCTCATAATGATCTAAACACACTCCAAATTCCCAGTTTTTACCTTGCAGGATCTTATTGTAGAGCAAGGGAATCAAATAAAGGCCCTGCTTACGGAGGTTCGTGTATTTATGTAAGAAATAATATTGATTCTACCTTCTTGTCAGAATTCAATTTATATGCAGTTGAAAAAGTTTTTGAAATAACAGTCGTACATCTTACTACGCTCAAAATTATTTTACTTTGCATCTACAGACCTCCAACAAAGCAAGCTTTAGATTATTTCAATTTCGTAGAAAATCTAGAGATAACTCTGAACAAAATTAGTAATCTCTCTTTTAAATCCATTGTTGTATATGGAGATTTCAATATTGATTTTCTGAGCGAATCCCACGAAAAAGAGCAGTTTCTCAATTTAATTCATTCTTTTAATTTAGATATTACAGTGAACGTACCCTCTCCCTCAGAAAAAATGTCGTTCAAAATTCTATCTTCCACACCGCGCCGACAAACTTGGACACCCCTCGGCCTGGGGGCGGGCAGGGGGAGGGACGCGTTGACCAATCGCTAGCAGGTAGAACCACAGTTGTCTGTGATTGGTGCAACATCCCAAGGGGCAGAAAGAACGCTGTCTCAGGGGGAGGGGCTAGTTCGTTTACGTACGAGACGGAAATATCGTCATATTTCCCTGCCGAAGGAGGTAGTTTGCCTGCGCGTACGCCACGACGAAAAAATATTTCTAAGCGGGGTTTTCCGTCCAGAATGATTGTCTATAGACCAGTAAATATTTATCATTTTAGCAAAATTTATTATAACTTTTAGTAATCGATTTGTAACTCCCGACAAACTGCTATTTTGAGATATTCATTTCAGGCACAATTTGCGGAGCCTTCCCGGCCGTTCTAACGCATATTTCGAATTTGTTTATAAAATTATAAATTGTTGCAAAATTGTTAATCTGTTGCTTTTTATGTTCAATATCGGGGGAGATTTCCCACTTTAGGATTTCCAAAAAAAATTTGCAATTGTTTATAAATTCCAGCAATTTGTGTTGCAAATTTCTTTTATTGTCTAATCTGAATGGCTTTCAAATGTATGCAAAATTCCGAATCCGTTCGGTGCTATTCTATCTCGTTCTCGAGATATATGTAATTGTTTATAAGAATTTAACATCTTAGTAGACCCCATTTGTTTGCGCTTAATTCATTCGCGCTAGCAGAATAGCGTGGGATGGGCATACTGAAAAAACAGTTCTCCAATGCCGCGCTTTTGCCTGCCACATACGCTTAAAATGCACTTGCTTGTAAACAAAGTCTGTGGCCAATTTAATTATGCTAAATTCGTATTTTTACGGCGAGTATGAGCATAACTTTTATTTGGTTTTTATATTCTCTTTTAAGTCCTACAATTTTCAAGTCGATATATTTATCAAATAGGAAAGAAATTGATTATAAAAAATATTTTTCAAGGTGCATTACGCCCAAACAATTGTTTCTGTTTTTCTATCAAAGGGGTGTTGAGCAACCGAATAACTGTATTATTAATTTTTTTAAGTCCCCTGTTAACACCGAGACTCAGAAACTATTTGTTCCTCTTGTTTAATCATTACCATTAAAAATAGGGAAACATATTTCTTAGCTGTTTGCTATAAACTGCACTGGATTGGATGAAGGTAGTGTTAAGGTTTTCAAATACAGAAATATTCAATTTTGGGTTTTGAAAGATCACATGAGTAGAATCACACATCACAATATTTACACAAGTATAGAAATTTCTAAATAAACGTATATAAACTTTAAGTTAATATTTTCAATTCAATTTATCATTCCTTTCTAAAACTGTTAATTTGATGATTTCATTGTATAATATTCAAATCAGAGCTTTATGTGCTAAATCTACGCATTGTTAATACATATTTTTAAACAACATTAATATATTTAATATACATTTAAAAGGTTTTTAGATTGGCGAACGTTTCAATGAAATTTCATGAATTCCTAAATGATTGAAAATAAATACTTGTAAAATTAAATAATTGTAGCGTGTAAAAATATAACAAACTCACGTATTTGGTAAAACGAGTTGATATTACTAAAAGAAAGCAAAACAGATGTTATAACAATTCAAAGAGATTTAGCGTTTGTTTACAGTTTAGTAAATATCAATGCACTAGCATTTCCCAGTGAAAATACATAGAACGAACTTGGTGGTCAAGTGATATGACCTTCCCAACACAGACTACATTTCAGTATCGTCAGAGTTCGAAGGTGGTTTGTTGGCCGCCATTCTACGAATCTATCAAAACCTTGAATTTTGCACGACCATCTGTACAGCGAGAACGTAGCGGTTTATTAAACGGAAACGGGCCACTCGAGGTATCTAATGTGCACTCTTTGAAAACGTTTAACCATTATAAACTATCCCTAAGAAAAATATCAAATAAACAATGTTAAAGGTCACCAGCTTAACATTGCCTTTACTATTTGAATGTTTTCAACATCCCCAAAACCAACAGAAAACCCATGTTTTTACAGGTTATTATAAAACCAATTCAATAAATATAAGCATTTATTCACGTTATTATTTTTAAAACACTCAAATATCTACGATGTTATTTGATTCATGTCTTCATCGAAGATCTGAGATTAAAAAACTGATAAGCAGAGAAAATTAAAGTAATTTTGAGTGATTGATGAAGTTGAATGATCAAACGAAAAACAATGTTTCTTGCTTCATATAATGCTATCGTGTTTAACAGACATGTAATTACATGTGATACCTATATTTAAACATCCAAACTAATGAAAATTTTCAAAATTAAAATCATCAATAAAACGTTGATTCATCAGCAAGGATTATATTATTAAATACTTTTTTGAGATTCATGTGCTCCTGTGTGAATAACGTAGTAAACGTGATTCGTATGATCCAGTTTCTCAGAATAATACAAAACCTGCTAGACACATACACTAAACATAATAGTTGTCAAATAGTTATTTACGACATGAGTATCATAAGATATCTTATTACAATACGAAATTGGAGAATTATCAAACAAGACTCTTTAGACGAAATTGTTAACCAATTCAATATTGTAATATAATGTTACCATTTGAATATCATAGAAAGTAAGACGCAATTTGTCAAAATTCATGTGAACTATAATTTTTCTTTAAATTTTACTCCTTATCCTGCGAAAGATGTGTGACAGTACTTATGTTAACAATTATACTGCCATGGGTTTAATTAATTAGTTTTCAGTACGCAAATTATTGTTTTTGGTTTTAAAGAAGCATGGATATATATAGAGTATCGGGGAAGGAAACGTCGAAAGTTTGAAAAACGCTGTTTAAACAATTTTAATCATACTTTGTCTAATAAACTACATAGATATTTTGAATGGCTGAGCTGCAATAAACACGCAAATTTTGGTTTGAAAATATGATTTCTACGCAAAACTTTGCATTCTAGAATCATGTAAACACCCCAGAAACATGTAACATGTTTAATATTAACAATATAAATTAATATATTAGTTCAGAAAAAATTAACCGAGAAATAAAAAAGCAGTCGAACTGTGAAAATTGGGTGCTTTTTTATTTCTAGGTTAATTTTTCTTTCTGATCAAATGTATTCATTTATTTTGTTAATCATAAACAATTTAGATATTAATGAAGTGTTTATATGCTTCTACAACGCAAATAGTTGCCTAGAAAACATAGATCCAAACCAACTTTTGAATGTTTATTGCGGCTTAGCCATTTGGAATATCCGTGTAGTTTATTAGACAAAATAAGCTTAAAATTGTCTTAACAGCTATTTTTCGAAGATTCGACATTTCTTCCCCGAATATCCTGTATATAAAAGGCTTGATTTCTGTTGGTACGCGACGGAACGGCGTTCCGGTTCTTGGAAATAATTATGAAATTATATTATATATAAGTAGCTATTACTATTATATTAATAATTAATTTGAGGCGCGTTTCGGGGCCTAAGATTTTAAAAATAAAGGATATATGTATCATAATAACTCTTATGACGAGACCGTTCTCAGTTACGTCAAGTTTTAATTTAGAGAATCAAAGTGAATGGTCTAAGTTTACTCACCTAAATAAAGTTTATCTTACTATACATACTATTTACAAAGTGTTTTATGTTCAAAACAAGTGTTGCCTCAACAGCATATATTTTCACGTATTATTCGTAATTGCTATGCAATATTCAATACGGACTATGTGAACCTGCAAAAAAGAAACAAAAAAAGACCTACTGCAGCAGAAAATATTTTCTACTCGTCGGGATTCGAACTCGGGTCTTTAAAGTTAACTCACCTGACACGGTTCCCCCTCACCACCAGGTACACGGCAAGACTACCTCCTTTCCGATGCGAAAAGAAAGTGAAGCATTTGCAGTTTAAAAAAACAGGGTGTTCAATTTATCTTAATACAAGATCTATTTTTAAAAAGAGATTTTATTAAACAAAAATCTCTAGCGTTCATATTGTTTTTCGACAATGTTATAAAGATCAGTCGGGGCTAATATTATACAGTAGAAAATTGGGGTTAATGTATTACACCTTAAGAGTTGTTATTTATTTATGTCCAAAATTAACAAGAAAATGACAAATGATAGGAAATATATTCTATTATAATGACCATATAGCAAACACTCAGAATGTAACAATATTTGGGAGGAAAAAATCAAAACTAAAATGCCTAATTTTTCCAGTCAAAAACTTTACCACCGTGATATAAATCTTTTGATGTTACTTCGTTATTTTTTATGACACGATATTTTTGAAAATAGGTTATCATTAAGAAAGAATTAATATTCTTTTCTGCGTTAAAATAATGCAATAATATTAACCGTGTCATGATATATACAGCCTCAAATTTGTGGGGCTAATATGATACAACTTAAGAGGCTAATGTAATACGGGTGTCGGGGCTATTTTGATACACTAAAAATTAACACGCAGACAACTGGAAGGGATTTTTTATGTTTAATATTACATCAAAGGCGCTAAAATTCCGATTTGATGTTGATAAACTATCCAAGTGTTTATCTGAGAAAGAAAGACCAGGCGACAATTCATATAGATTTCCTCGTTTTCCTCCCTACCCAGTACATGGTGATTCACTTATGATTATCAATTAGCGGAAGCTTCTGCTGTTTCAGTGCAGTTACTGATTTTTCACTGGAATCACAAGGAACCAGGCCTACAATAGGAGCTAACACCATCCCTTCAACTCCAGATATCAACTGTTCTCATCCAGTACTTTTGAGATAATACTGTTGGAAAAAAAATTTAAAAACAGTAGCCCTCCAAAGAATAAGGAAGCGGTTAGACCCAATAGCAGCAATCATTACTAGTGAAGAGGGGATCATTACTAGGAAAGAGTGGAGTGTTTAATTTACATTAATTTAATATCTCTTTTTAAAAAGAGATTTCATGAAACAAAAATCTCTAGCGTTAATATTTCTTTTCGACAATGTTAATAAAGAGGTTTTTTGGAAAATCACTTTTTCGGGTTCAAAAAACAAGCGTTTTGACAGCCTTGTGTATAGAAAATAAAAGAACAATACCAACAATCCACTTTTTCGAACTAGCTACTTACAAAACGTGTTTTCTGTAAAAATTTCGACACTTCCTCCTACAGCATTACGTAACTCTCTTTACACGTGGAGGTAAAAATATTCCAGCGTTACTGGGATTTGAACTCGGATCCCTGTAGTCCGTAGGTCTGGCTCGACCGCACTGTGCTATCACAGATATTTCTCAACACGCTGTCCAAGCACACTTATTACGAAAAGAATAGTTACGTGATATTTATTGCACTTAGATTTTTTATTAGAGGAATGTTCTACATGTTTAAAAGGTATCAAATTCGCAACAAGAATTTAAACGATTACAACCCACGCAACTACATAGCTCATTTTACTTAGAAATATTTTCAACCAGAAGCCGTGGTTTTTAGAACCCTCTGTGGAAGTCGTTGCCGGTCTTATCTTTCGGCGACTGTGGCCAAGGTTGAATTACGTCACAGATGAAAGTTGCGATAACGCTAGAGCTCAACACGGGCGCGCATGCAGACGTTCTGAAGCCAGAATCGCAATAGGGGCATATTTATACGTGATTCTTAAAGACATTAACACACTAAAATAAGTAGTGGCGCCTCAAAAACACATGCTTTATGTGATATTTATAATGGATACGAATGATTATAACTATACAATTAACCGCAAAATTGTTTCTACCCGCAAAAATTATTCGCCGGGGATGAGATTCGATCTTACGTGCCTAAGCTTCTCCAACAGAGCGCTTACCTGCTATACCACAGAAGCTCTTATAACTTTTGTCTCTCACAAAGATGATTTTAAACTGTCATGTATCACAGATTTGACTAAAAAAGAACGTGCGGCGTTTAGATGCTTGTGTTAACTACAGCCGGATAAACAGACGTTTTGTCGTAAATAGATTTTTTAGTAACAAGGAATCACAAAACATGGATTCTGTCTACAAACGTATTGAAGTAATTCACTATATACAAGAATAAAATTTATCTTTTGTCGTGACCAGTGATCGGAATTTAGAGGTTTTTGTTGAAAATCCCTGTCTCCCGGCGCATGATTACAATACTTTTTCTTCTTACTACATAATTACCAGAAAGGAAGAAAACATTGTTTTTCATTGTTTCTATTCAACGAAAATTTTTAATCAATTCCAAAGGTGAAATAATCAGTAAATATTAAAAAGAGATTTATTAACAATATGAAATGGAATACAATAAGAAAGGAATCTTTTGTTCTTTACTTGGTATTCTTAACAAATCTATAGAAAAATCATAATAAAGGCATTATTTCAACAACATTCGAATATTATTGTTAGAATCTATGGGGAAACTGTTAATTCCGGTTTCTGGTAACGTAAAAAGGGTTAACTAATGTTGTGAAATGTAGGAAAAAATCCTTTAACTCGTGTTGCCAGAAACTAATGTTCTGTGGGTCGTTGATACAGAAAAATCGAACGACGACGAAAAGCCTGTTTGTTCGTGTGTCTGTTGATGTGTCTGTTCTTGTGTCTGTTCGTCTGTCTGTCTGTAATTTTCAAAAAAAATTATATGACCTTATTGAAAAGAATTATTTATGGATAACAAATTTCATTTGAAAGAAAAATCTGTGTTCAATTTTAGAGTTGTAGGAAAGCGCCGAAAAAATTCAAACTTTTCCAATTTTCGAAAATTCAGAGTTTACAGTGGACATTGGACGTATGTCGCCTTTATAAGTGTATTTTACTCTATTCTTAGAAGAAATTTAAAGAAAAAATTTGGGGTCGTTTTTGAGAAACTTTTGAAAATGACCGACGGCTTCATGTAATGTACCCTCAAATTTTAAAATGAAATGTTTTAGCGGGCTTACTGCTTTCCGGGGCATCTATATCTGTTCAGTTTCTTAATTATTTATGAAGAGACTAATTATGATTTGTTTGGTTGTACTTGTAGGTCATCATTTAAAAGAAAATATAATATTTAAGAATGATTTTAGAATATCTTGAGATCGGGCAAAAATAATTTTATGTATTCGAAACACGAATTAGTGGTCCATAAACAAGACTTATAAGAACATTTAATCACAGCAATGCTAACTGAAAAACAAAACAATTTTAACAGGAATTGATAAGCAAATATGTGTCCAATTTTGGCAGCGTCAATTGTTGCTGCCCACAGCATCCATTGTTGCGCTCATTGCCGACGCTTCTGAGGTTGATGCTCTCTTCAGCTGCCTGTCCCAGTTGGGACTCTACAGCCAGGTGTTAGTGGTGTGGGATTTTTCTTCTCCTAGTTTTGCCTCCACTCCCCTGTACTGAGACGGGGATTGGTAAACTAGGAAAAATAACATAGGGGTTAATACATTTTATGTTGGACAGGCTATTTTATTAGGCCTTTAGGAAGACGGAAATGGGGGTGGAAAAAAGGATTAAATGTTTTTATTGATTTTTTACTTTCTCGCACTTACTGTCGTAAGAAGAAAAGGTATTGTAATCGTGCACCAGAATACGGCGAATTTTCGGCTTAAAACCGTCCCATCCTGGTAACGAAAAAGTGAATAAATTTATTTGCTAAATTTAGGGGGAAATCCTTTAACGCGTTGTGTAGCCAGAATTCATGTTTTGTGGATCGTTGTTACCGAAAAATTGAATGACGGCAAAACGTTTGTCTATCAGTCTTTCGTCTGCGAACAACGCTAGGGGTTAAATTGTTCAACCGATTTTGTCCAAAATTGATAATACCCAATCGATCTTGTTGATATCACGGTCCCATTAATTCGAAACCGATATTTTAATTTTGGGAGGTACTTTACATAAAGCCCGAGAGATATTTTCAAAATTTTCTCAAAAGCGGCGTCATCGGTTTTGATTAATTTTTTCCATAATCTCAAGAACGTTTAAGAGAATGGTGTAGATCTCATGTGGGCGTCTGTCTGTCCGTCTGTAGTTAACACAAGCATCTAAACGCCGCACGTTCTTTTTTAGTCAAATCTGTGATACATGACAGTTTAAAATCATCTTTGTGAGAGACAAAAGTTATGAGTTTCTGTGGTATAGCAGGTAAGCGCACTGTTGGAGAAGCTTAGGCACGTAAGATCGAATCTCATCCACGGCGAATAATTTTTGCGGGTAGAAACAATTTTGCGGTTAATTGTATAGTTATAATCATTCGTATCCATTATAAATATCACATAAAGCATGTGTTTTGAGGCGCCACTACTTATTTTAGTGTGTTAATGTCTTTAAGAATCACGTATAAATATGCCCCTATTGCGATTCTGGCTTCAGAACGTCTGCAAGCTCCCGTGTTGAGCTCTAGCGTTATCGCAACTTTCATCTGTGACGTAATTCAACCTTGGCCACAGTCGCCGAAAGATAAGACCGGCAACGACTTCCACAGAGGGTTCTAAAAACCACGGCTTCTGGTTGAAAATATTTCTAAGTAAAATGAGCTATGTAGTTGCGTGGGTTGTAATCGTTTAAATTCTTATTGCGAATTTGATACCTTTTAAACATGTAGAACATTCCTCTAATAAAAAATCTAAGTGCAATGAATATCACGTAACTATTCTTTTCGTAATAAGTGTGCTTGGACAGCGTGCTGAGAAATATCTGTGATAGCACAGTGCGGTCGAGCCAGACCTACGGACTACAGGGATCTGAGTTCAAATCCCAGTAACGCTGGAATATTTTTACCTCCACGTGTAAAGAGAGTTACGTAATGCTGTAGGAGGAAGTGTCGAAATTTTCACAGAAAACACGTTTTGTAAGTAGTTAGTTCGAAAAAAGTGGATTGTTGGTATTGTTCTTTTATTTTCTATACACAAGGCTGTCAAAACGCTTGTTTTTTGAACCCGAAAAAGTGATTTTCCAAAAAACCTCTTTGTGAATCCGTCTTCGTGTGAGTAATTCTAGAGCCTAAAGTAAACACGATTTTCACCAAATGGATATTCCTTGAACGATCTGGCTAATATTACGAATCTTCGAATTTGAAACTAATCTTTTAATTTTGAAGGTACTTTACACCAAACCCCATCATATTTACATAATTTCCTCAAAAAGAGCTCCAATTTTTCTGTAAATCTATTCCTCGAAGCACAAGATGTTTAAAAGTGGCGTACGTTCAATTTTGGGCGAACGATCTGAATTTTCGAAAATTGCGAACAAATACCTATTAACATTGTCGAAAAGAAATATTAACGCTAGAGATTTTTGTTTCATGAAATATCTTTTTAAAAAGAGATATGAAATTAATGAAAATTAAACACTCCACTCTTTCCTAGTAATGATCCACTCTTCACTAGTAATGATTGCTGCTATTGGGTCTAACCGCTTCGTTATTCTTTGGAGGGCTACTGTTTTTTAAAAATTTTTTTCCAACAGTATTATCTCAAAAGTACAAAAAACTATATTGTTAATAATAAACATGTTACATGTTTCTGGGGTGTTTACATGATTCTAGAATGCAAAGTTTTGCGTAGAAATCATATTTTCAAACCAAAATTTGCGTGTTTATTGCAGCTCAGCCATTCAAAATATCTATGTAGTTTATTAGACAAAGTATGATTAAAATTGTTTAAACAGCGTTTTTCAAACTTTCGACGTTTCCTTCGCCGATACTCTGTATATCCATGCTTCTTTAAAACCAAAAACAATAATTTGCGTACTGAAAACTAATTAATTAAACCCATGGCAGTATAATTGTTAACATAAGTACTGTCACACATCTTTCGCAGGATAAGGAGTAAAATTTAAAGAAAAATTATAGTTCACATGAATTTTGACAAATTGCGTCTTACTTTCTCTGATATTCAAATGGTAACATTATATTACAGTATTCAATTGGTTAACAATTTCGTCTAAAGAGTCTTGTTTGATAATTCTCCAATTTCGTATTGTAATAAGATATCTTATGATACTCATGTCGTAAATAACTATTTGACAACTATTATGTTTAGTGTATGTGTCTAGCTGGTTTTGTATTATTCTGAGAAACTGGATCGTACGAATCACGTTTACTACGTTATTCACACAGGAGCACATGAATCTCAAAAAAGTATTTAATAATATAATCCTTGCTGATGAATCAATGTTTTATTGATGATTTTAATTTTGAAAATTTTCATTAGTTTGGATGTTTAAATATAAGTATCACATGTAATTACATGTCTGTTAAACACGATAGCAATATATGAAGCAAGAAACATTGTTTTTCGTTTGATCATTCACCTTCATCAATCACTCAAAATTACTTTAATTTTCTCTGCTTATCAGTTTTTTAATCTCAGATCTTCGATGAAGACATGAATCAAATAACATCGTAGATATTTGAGTGTTTTAAAAATAATAACGTGAATAAATGCTTATATTTATTGAATTGGTTTTATAATAACCTGTAAAAACATGGGTTTTCTGTTGGTTTTGGGGATGTTGAAAACATTCAAATAGTAAAGGCAATGTTAAGCTGGTGACCTTTAACATTGTTTATTTGATATTTTTCTTAGGGATAGTTTATAATGGTTAAACGTTTTCAAAGAGGGCACATTAGATACCTCGAATGGCCCGTTTCCGTTTAATAAACCGCTACGTTCTCGCTGTACAGATGGTCGTGCAAAATTCAAGGTTTTGATAGATTCGTAGAATGGCGGCCAACAAACCACCTTCGAACTCTGACGATACTGAAATGTAGTCTGTGTTGGGAAGGTCATATCACTTGACCACCAAGTTCGTTCTATGTATTTTCACTGGGAAATGCTAGTGCATTGATATTTACTAAACTGTAAACAAACGCTAAATCTCTTTGAATTGTTATAACATCTGTTTTGCTTTCTTTTAGTAATATCAACTCGTTTTACCAAATACGTGAGTTTGTTATATTTTTACACGCTACAATTATTTAATTTTACAAGTATTTATTTTCAAGCATTTAGGAATTCATGAAATTTCATTGAAACGTTCGCCAATCTAAAAACCTTTTAAATGTATATTAAATATATTAATGTTGTTTAAAAATATGTATTAACAATGCGTAGATTTAGCCCATAAAGCTCTGATTTGAATATTATACAATGAAATCATCAAATTAACAGTTTTAGAAAGGAATGATAAATTCAATTGAAAATATTAACTTAAAGTTTATATACGTTTCTTTAGAAATTTCTATACTTGTGTAAATATTGTGATGTGTGATTCTACTCATGTGATCTTTCAAAACCCAAAATTGAATATTTCTGTATTTGAAAACCTTAACACTACCTTCATCCAATCCAGTGCAGTTTATAGCAAACAGCTAAGCAATATGTTTCCCTATTTTTTAATGGTAATGGTTAAACAAGAGGAACAAATAGTTTCTGACTCTTGGTGTTAACAGGGGACTTAAAAAAAATTAATAATACAGTTATTCGGTTGCTCAACACCCCTTTGATAGAAAAACAGAAACAATTGTTTGGGCGTAATGCACCTTGAAAAATATTTTTTTATAATCAATTTCTTTCCTATTTGATAAATATATCGACTTGAAAATTGTAGGACTTAAAAGAGAATATAAAAACCAAATAAAAGTTATGCTCATACTCGCCGTAAAAATACGAATTTAGCATAATTAAATTGGCCACAGAATTTGTTTACAAGCAAGTGCATTTTAAGCGTATGTGGCAGGCAAAAGCGCGGCATTGGAGAACTGTTTTTTCAGTATGCCCATCCCACGCTATTCTGCTAGCGCGAATGAATTAAGCGCAAACAAATGGGGTCTACTAAGATGTTAATTTCTTATAAACAATTACATATATCTCGAGAACGAGATATAATAGCACCGAACGGATTCCGGAATTTTGCATCACATTTAAACGCCATTCAGATTAGACAATAAAAAATTTGCAACAATTGCAAATTTATAAACAATTTCCAAATTTTGCAAATCTAAAGTGGGGAGAGTCTCCCGATGTCCCAGAACCAAAAACAGCGAATTAACAATTTTGCAACAATTTATAATTTTATAAACAAATTCGAAATATGCGTTAGAACGGCCGGGAAGGCTCCGCAAATTGTGCCTGAAATGAATATCTCAAAATAGCAGTTTGTCAGGAGTTACAAATCGATTACTAAAAGTTATAATAAATTTTGCTAAAATGATAAATATTTACTGGTCTATAGACAATCATTCTGGACGGAAAACCCCGCTTAGAAATATTTTTTCGTCGTGGCGTACGCGCAGGCAAACTACCTCCTTCGGCAGGGAAATATGACGATATTTCCGTCTCGTACGTAAACGAACTAGCCCCCTCCCCCTGAGACAGCGTTCTTTCTGCCCCTTGGGATGTTGCACCAATCACAGACAACTGTGGTTCTACCTGCTAGCGATTGGTCAACGCGTCCCTCCTGCCCTCCCCCAGGCCGAGGGGTGTCCAAGTTTGTCGGCGCGGTGTGGAAGATAGAATTTTGAACGACATTTTTTCTGAGGGTACATGCAACTTCTTGATGTCACCCAAAACAAGTAATCCACTTTTCGAAACCTGAAATATCAAATTAGCAAACTAAACTGATGTTTCTAGAGAGCAAGAAAGTAATGAAAAGAAAAAAATTACATTCACCAAGAACCTATGAAGAAAAATTAGTATGATACGGAGGTTCAGAAATGTACCACTAGGTTTTCTTGGGTTAAATAAACTGTTAAATTAACATTGAATACCATTTTATTATATAAAAACAAAAAATAATAACTTTGATTATCATTTCATACAAATTACTTTACATTTATTGCTCAAATAACATGGAACACCATCTTATTATGGAAAAACAAAAAAAATGAATTCGATTTTAACTTTCAATAAATTTCTTTGAATTTACAGTTACAATAATATTGATGACCATTTTATTATGGAAAAACAAAAAAAATCCATTTGATGATAATTTCACATAAACTCCATTAATTTCTCTGTTAAAATAACATGGAATGCCAATATCAACAAAAAAATCCATTTGATTATAATTTCTCATAAATTTCTATATAAATTTACTGTTGAAATAACTTCAATGCCTTTTCACTATGGAAAAACCAAAAGAGTGGATTCGTTGGGCCTGGCGTGGCGCTGGCTGGCAGTGCGCGATCGCAGGAGTGCGTGGCGGCGTGCGCAGCAGCGCGGTGCCGCCTCTTTTTGCGCCGGCGGAGGCCTCGCGTGGCCGCGCACGGAGAGCACGTTGCCTCACGCGCCGCGCTTTTTGCCCACGCCCACCGCACGCCGGCCACACGGCGCACTGCGTCCCGAGGCGCTCGGCTCTGGCCGACGCGGCCCTCAGCTGGAAACCGCGCTACTCCACGGCGCCCAGGGACTATCAATTCCCCAATGACACACTGGTCGAAAATACGAGGCGCATACGTAGTAGCAGACGTAATAGTATACGTAAAATACGAGGCGCATACGAAAGTACGTTTTCATAGGTCGTCAAAAAACAACACAATTTCATGAAATAAATGTAGTATATATAGCACGTATTGCACTACTTTTTCACTTAATCACTGACAGCACTGAGGTATTTGTCATACTTGAGGATCCCTGTTTATATTCCTGTTCAATGTAAGTACAGGATATGGATAGGTACCAGTGTTTGACACTAATCTACAACTGTGCGTTACTGTGATAAGCGTAATGGTGACCGGATAGGATTCTCTTGTGGTGTAAGAAAATATGGAAATCGGTAGGGGCGAAATCGATCCGAGATATTGGGTGGATAGTCGAACGGTAGCGGTAGCAGTAGCGGTGCATAGTCGAACACATCCCAGCGAACTGCTCCAGAAGATCTGTTGTGAGTCGAGATCTGTGTGACCGACCGTATGACCAACTGGGATGCAAGGTTGGGTGCGCAAGAATCGCTCAGTTTAGCTTTGTGTAATGCTCGCCAACTTTGCAGCATACAAATTTAGCGTGCTTTGGGAAAATCGAAAATACGCGGAAAACAAGTATTTATGATAGCACGTTCCGAAAGAACCGTGTCTGTTCAAAGCATTTGTATCAGCCCGGTCTTTTCCATCAGATGGGGCTTCTTGTGTCCTATCCGCTCACACCTGACCCACGCCCACGACTTCTCACTTACGTCGACAGCAGTTTGTCTTTTAGTTTCTTCAAGAAGGTGCAAGAGTATACAGCGCCACTGCAAGCATCTCCTGCAGTTTATATGGGAGTTGAAAGGTTGAAATGATGCCCTTAAATCGCTTTGCGCAGATTCGACCCAATGGGTCCGGCATCTGTTCTCCTTCAGCCAACATTCGGGATTCGAACAATTTTTGGGAAGGGGGTCGGACGGCGCCGATTGCTCACAAAAACGTCAAATCACCACTAAAGCGATTCCCACCGAGAGGTATTAGGGTTCGAGTTCCGACGGTGACGGCAGAATAGCTAGCGACCGGCTGCTCTGATTGGTATTTTCTGTGTCTTCTACGATCAAAACCAGGCAAATGCCGAAGCAGATCCTAACAAACGGACCACGGACCCGTCGCGATCTATCCTCCCTCTTCCTTGTCTTATGAGTTCCGCTTACTCAAACGTATTTACATTTACATACGCTACATTACCATACACACTGACAAGCCAGTTGGGAGCTGTCCTGTAAGGCAGAGGCGGTGCCCTGCTGGGGAAGATAATTGCAGGGGGGAAACAGCCGACGTGTAGGACGGCGCCGGACCTCTCGTTCCAACGGAGGGAACACAACCACTTCGTGAGATATAATTTGCACAACACGTACGGAACTAATACCCATAGCAGTTGACGCACGGGACATCAGTCAGGCGCCAGAAACATCAGTCAATGAATTAATCAATCGAACGTCCATGCCAGGTTGCGAACCTCTTGTTCTAATTGCGAAATATCAATTACTAACATTTGAAATTAATAAAATGGTACAGAATAATGGATGAAGATATGAAAATACACTATACTTACCTGAATTGCAATATGTCTGGGGATACGTATGTCAATTGATGAAACAGATTCATATTAAGTTCATTATTCCAGGCAAATTCTGCTCTGAACTTATTTGGTAAATGAAGTGTAACTTTTTTATTCTGCGTGTTCTTATAAAACTTGTCACACGGCGTTCTCAAATACTTACAAAATGCACATAATTCCAGAAACAGGCCGTAAACAATGTTCTGGGACTACTCGCAATCCTCTCGTTCCAAGCTAATTTCATTTTGAGAGCTAGGACGCAACAGGGAGGACCTGACCATCGCCGGAGGCCGTTTCCTGAGCAGGGAAACGGAGCAGAGTGCAGCTGTAAGCACACGCGCGTTGCTTCCAGATCCGATCCGCTCAGCCCAGACCGTCGGATCGAAATCATATGATTCAGTGGCGACAATTACTCACATACGACCCGTTGCGCTCAGCATCCACTCCGCTCCGGTCACAATTTGGAGGCAAGCAAATTTACTCGTCAACTAGACAGACCCCGAAGCCAGAAGGCTAAAGGAAGCAGCCATGCCGCCATGCTTTAATTTCATTGATTGATGTTTCGAGGCACATTAACTGCTATGGTCAATAGTTTCATTAAAGTAGCGAATGTTTTAAATGTGCAGGTGGTGGTGTTTCACCCCGCCCCGGATGGTAAGATCCGGGGCAACCTGCCCGCCAGCTTGCGGGATATTCCTCCTCCAGGTATCACGCCAGCGCCTCTCCGCCGCAGCCGCGAGAAGCTGTAAGCTCCTGACTTGTGCGACAGGGGACGTGTGTTAGGAGAATGGCACAAAGAAGTGGAAGGAAAGACTATAGCGGCGCGTTTGTTTGAGTACTTCCCCGGCATTCACCTGGATTTGAATGAAGGAACCACGTGAAACAGCCGATCAGAGCAGACGGCAGTGATACTTCTCCGGACAGATTGAATTCGACCCAGCTATATAGACAATGTCAAAAATATGCCATTGTCGGGACTCAAAGCTTAGGACATCCCGATTAGATGCGCTGCAGACACGGCGGCAAGGTTGGCTCTGAGATTGATTGCTTGATTGTTAGTAATTCCTGGCGCGTCAACTAATAGGGTCATCATTCTCGTAAGTGTAGTGATTTTTTTCCCTCGCGAGGTGGAGGTGTTATTCCCCCGCTGGATGGCGACACCTACCGACGGATAGCGGATTTTTTCTCACCCACGTATCTCCCAATAGCGAGGAACCGCCCCAGCCGGGACAAGCTCTTTGCTCCCGGCTGGCCTCCTGGAATGTGTGGTAATGTAGTATGTGTTAGTGTAAGTGTGTGTAAGGGGTGAGAATAGGACCAGGAAAATATTGGTAAGATCGCGCGCGGACCGTGGCCCGTTTATTTGGGTACTGCTCCGGCATTCGCCTAATGTTGATTGGAGAAACCACGGAATACTACCGATCAGAGAAGTCGGCCGCCAGAATTCTCCTCCAGACAGCTACTGAGTTCGACCTAGCTGACAAGCTAATGTCGAAAATCCGACCACTGTTGGGGTTCGAACGTAGGACCTCTCGGTCTGAGGCACTGCAGTGACATCAGTTGATGCACGGAGCCAAACGCAACATGTGCCATCGATTTTCCATTTCATTCCAACATGTTTCCTCTCTGCTTTGTCCTGTCCCGTTCCCAATTCGTTCGTTACCTTTTCCTCACGGACTCAATACTTGTATTTATCTCTTGCCCAGACTCTTTTCTATTCCTTCCTTCCGTCTCTACCCTTCTCCCAGCCTCTTCCCATTTGCACACTCATTTCCCATCCCTTTCCTTTCTTGTTGACACTTCTGCTCTTTCCTTCTCCTCTCTACACTCCCCCTGGCCAACCTTTCCCGCTGTCTACGCCATCTCCCCCTTCTCGCAGCCGTTGCCCGCCCTGGAGACCCCGCTTGCTGCGGTCCAGCAATTATTCGCATCTGTCACGGGCGCCATTTATCTTCCTTTCAAAATTGGTTCGAATAAATGCGCAGGGTATCTGCGGTGACCTTTGTATTAGCCAACCAATCGCACCCCAGAGACGGAGCCGTCCTATTCGCGGAACGCAGTTCCATACTTAAGTGCTGCACGTATCGCAAATAAAGCGTTCGGAATTAAGTATGGGACCAACTAAATCGATTTATATTGCAGCCGTGAATAAGCTGATTGTAAATATAATTACCGGTAAGGAAGATAAAACATAAAGGTACTTAAAGCGTTTTAAGCCCTGAAAAATCGGTAACTTGAGAACTAAGAACAACATTATGCTTCATAAAATATACAATAAAATTAACATAACACAATAGAAAATGATGGAGAAAATGTTATTCTAAAATAATGTATGGAAACGAGGAACATTCTCGAGGCCTTAACCAATTTAAATTACCGTATCAAATTGCATTTTCTTTCCCGTTCTTATCACGTAGAAAGCTGACTGATTTTTGTCACATCTGCGTGCGGAACTCATTCTGTTCACCCAGCCAATCACACTCCTTTATTCAGTCTTTAGAATTCTTCCTCCAAATAATTTCTTTTTCTCTTGTAATAAAACAATTTGTCTTTCATTGCACGACTTTATCGATTTTCTTATTTTTTCATTTTTTGTACAGTCACTTCTCACAGCTAAATTCTGACGCCCAATCCAACCCAATCCAAAATGTTCATTGACATTTCAATCACATCTTCCCTGTTAACTGTCTCGACTAAACGCAGAACATCTAGCCTGCCCACTCACATTTCTAGATATTTGTCGGTTTTTCAAACAATTATTTCATAACGAAAAAGAGTAAATTTCGGAAAATCAAGAATGATTTACAAAACTTATTTTGTGAATAACTCGGTGATTGGAGGGCAACTGCTAATTTCGAGATCTCTTAAACCTCTGAAGCCAAGAGAGGTTTATCTTCGATCTGACGTGATTCATTTATATTTGTTCAGCATGTCCTTTTCTTTGTCCGACGGCCAATCCGCGACCTATAGAGCGTTGTTTGATCTGCAATCGGTAGGTCGGCGTGGAAAACTCATGAACACGAAATAATGTTTCAAGTTGTTCGCTTTTTCCTGGTTCTATAATTTCATCATTTATCCACCATTATTCATCTCATCGTCATCATAATCACTATTCATCATACACTGTCCCTGTGTGATCGAAATATTGGTAGCAGCGAATCATGATCAGTTTTTATTTGCTCTAATTAGTATACAAATCTGTTTTCGACAGCATTTTTCATCAGAGGTGTTACGTTCACTTGGTTTTTACACATTTGAAAATAGTCTTAGCCAAACTTGTCCGACTACGCACGTGAGTCGAACAACCATTTGTCGCAGACACTTTTCATGAATGATTGATTCGTTTTATCTTTGTTTCTCCTGGAGTGAGCTTCAGCCAAAAGGATTACATAAAACATTTCGTAATAATGCATTGTTTTTGTACTTTTCATTGAGTATGATTTCTAAATATCCCTCCGTAAAGACAAAGAAAATTCGGAGTCTTGGGCCGCTGATAAAGATGCTTGGAAACACGATAGAATTAGTGAAATAAAATGTATTTTATTAGTATTATTTTTGAGTGCCCATAACGGATTCATTGGATTTCGATAATTTATTTTGAGAGATATTGTTTGAATTTTCGTGCCTTTGGTTTTCGTCAGATATTTTCGAAAGGGTTTGCCGTGAATTGTGGTAAACGAGCAACGCTGTGGTGGTGTGCGCAGGTGGTGGCGTACATCAAGGAGCTGAAGCAGAAGGACCCGGGCATCTTCGCGTGGGAGATCCGCGACCGGCTGCTGTCGGACGGCGTGTGCGACAAGTACAACGTGCCGTCGGTGTCGTCCATCTCGCGCATCCTCCGCAACAAGATCGGCGCGCTGGCGGCGCAGCACGGCGTGCACCCGTCGCCGCCCTCGGGCGCCCCGCACGCCGCCGCCGCCCACCTCTACTCCAGCATCTACCCCACGTACCCGTACGCGGGGGCGGCGGCGGCGGGCGCGGGCCCGCCCGTGGCGCCCCCGCCCGGCGTGGGCGGCCCGCCGCCGCCGCCCCCGCCCGTGTCCGTGTCCGCGGCCGCCGCCGCCGCCGCCACCGCCCTCCAGGGCAAGATGGCGTCGGGCGCGACGGGCTCGCCGCCGCCCACGCCGCACTGCATGGCCGCGGCCGCCGCCGCCGCCGCGCGCGCGCCGCACTGCTGGCCGTCGTCGCACTCGGTCAGCGACATCCTGGCCAACGCGCACCACCACGCGGCGGCGGCGGCGGCGGCGGCCGCGGCGGCGGCGGGCTTCCGCGCGGGGGCGGCGGGCGGCGGCGGCGCCGCGGGCCACCCGCCCGTCGCCTCCACGGCCGGCGCGCAGGTGTCCGTGGCGCCCGACCCGTCCTCCGCCGCCGCCGTCGCGCAGAACTACAACTACTACCACATGTACTTGCAGAGCTGCAACTCGTCCGTGATGGGCGGCCACCCGGGGCTGACCGGGCAGGCCACGTCCTTATAGCGCGCGGCCGCCGGCGCTCCCGAGAGGGGCCGTGGGGAGGTGCGCGCCGTCTGTCAACACGCCACGTGACGCCGCGCCGCGTGTTTGCCCGCGCGCCGCGCCGGCTAATGGCGTGCGCACGTGCCCAGGGGGACAAGTAGCCCCCTCGCCGCTGCCGCCGCGTGGTGGTGGTGGTGGTGGTGGTGGTGATGGTGCGTGTGTGAGTGCGGGGCGGGGCGGAGCGGGGCGGTTCCGGGAGGACGGCAAGTGGGACGGGGAGGCCGGGCCGAACCCAGTGTGTGGACGGAAGGAGTGTGCAGCTCTCGCGGGTGCGTTGTTCGTTGGTTCACCGCCCGTGGACACCCAAGTGGTCTTTCCGACACTCAGACACGAGTGTTCATTCTCATGAACTACAAATTTAATAGGAAATGTTGTATGTTGTTTATTGTTAATAAAATGTTATATGTTAAATCAACGTATTTCTTAAAAAAATGGCTCGCATTTCATTGCTATATGTACTGTGAAAGTTGAGAAGAAACTTTTACACCGGGTTTCATGAGATGTTTCTGAAAACTTAATTGCTGATATTTTATAATATCAAATGTATGCGAGAAGATACAGAAATGTCGACGTTTTAGTGTTTCTTCTTGTACTGTGTTCTTTTTTAAACCTTGTGTTTCGTCTTAGTTAAGATGTTGGACTTGGCAGCTCCGATTTTCTGAAAATACATTATCATTGCGTAACGGCGGTTATTATTGAACAATAGGTGCTAAATATACTTTCGATAAAATGCAGTTACAAGCAGCGGCTGTGAAAATAAAAATACATAATTCCGAGATAAAACTTACTTTTAAGATTGGTATACGAAAAAATGCTTAGTGAAGGCTGTTGAGTGTTGTTTCAATGTATTTTATTGATTGATTTTTATGAACTTTTGTTATTTTAATATCAATGCACTCATTCTTACATAAGTTATGCGTATATCCCGTAGTCTTAGAAATGTAGATAAATTAATGTATTTTCGTATACTTCACACAAGAATTAGTGTACTGAATTAGCATTTGTGCAGTTTTTACACTCGGAATAGTTTGGTCAGGTGTTTCTTGTCCACGAGTTTAGCACGCAACTAAATCATGAAATTCTGTCCGTAATTGATTCAATTTTGAAGTTAGTTTAAAAATTTTAAGAAATTGGTACAGATTACTAACGTTGATTCTAAATCCAAATAGATTGGTAAACTTAAAAAATCTTTATTACATTTCTATACATTGTGTATGCATAAAATCAGTCGATCTTGAATTATGTAATGTTTTAATTGGTTAATTAATGAAATTTATTCTTATTTTAATTCATTCACGAAAGATGCTCTAGAAGTAACAAGTGAAACATAAATTTTGTTCCAAACAGTGCCTTCAAACTTCTTGACAGAATGGTGCTACCGACGTCTTCCAGACACAATGGGCTTCTTTCTTACCTGCTGTAACTTTTGAACCAATATAATATTATATATTTTGTAGGTATGCATTTTATGGGGAATAAATTTCACATCCTACAAATGTAGTAGTGATGTTATGAGTAACAGCCTGCAGCAGAGCACGTAAGCCGCGTATTTGCATGCTGTATCAATGATAAGTGTTCATAGAGAGGGTTAATACACGTGATTGGAGGATCAGAAATGTCTACTCATGGGGCCATAGGCGAAGCTTAGAGCAGATTGCAAGATCAGTTAAAAGCAGGAGTCCGGAGAAAGGGAAAGTCCCAAATTATCTGGTTAATTATTATGTGAAATTACATTTAAATTAACTGATTCAAAAATTCATTATTCCATACAACAGGTAGATCTTAACATATTATTGTGGCATGTAATATTTGGGCTCCTATTCAGGTGGGTTCCTAAGCACATACCAACAAGAGATTAATATATATTCAGATATGAATTAATCCATCGTTCGACCGAAGAAACATAAATGGGAATCCGATGGCCAAACTGTATATCTACGAAGAAGGCACGGGACACGTAAAAATTATCAACTAAACATCAATATAGCAATTCACAGAATTTTGAACGTAAATGTAGACATTGACAATTTTGGATATTTGCGCGCGCCGGGTGTGGTTCGCGTGCTGTAATTTGGAGAACCTTGCTGCGCTCAACAGCAAGATATATGAGAAGCGGCAATCGAGAAGCGCTGCTGTCGCTCTCTTGCGAGGCTGTCGGTCCAAGCGAAGTCCGTCGCGCGTAGCTGCCAAGTCCCGAGACCCGGAAAGCGGCGGAGAAGGGAAGCTCCGTGTTGCCGCACAGGGGCGAATGTGATACGGGAGCTGCCCGTTCCAGTTACCCAAGTCAAGTGTAATAAATGTAAACAAGTGTTGAACTGTTGGAGATGAATGTGATGTAAAACAAAAGTTAATAAAATATGTGTCACTTTACTCTGGCTATGATTTTCAATGAATTTAAGTATTTAACCCTTTTCCAAGGATTTGTTTTTAGACGGGTAATTGGAGTTCAGTGGTTGTATTCCTATATCCATATTTCCGTCCTTTTCACCTATCAGTATAAATATGATTAACACCCCCCCCACCCAGATTACTCTTATTTCACTCAACAATGACCTCTACTCATCGGGTGATGTCGAAGGCATCTGAGGCAAGAGTCATACGAATGATCTTGGAAGTCTAGGTGACGCCAGACAGCTCTCCATCCTGACTCACTTCAGCCCTGAGGCAGACTATGATAGGATGGTCAAAACGTCGACATCACAGCCTCCGATGTGGCATCACCTGGACAGCCAGAATAATTCCCCTAATTATCGGGTTTTACGGTTCGTAAGCCTGTGCCGGTCGTACAACTTTTTTTAAGAGCGTAGCTCGCTAGCCCATCGTTGCTTATTGGAGGTTGGAGGTAAGGAGTCCAAGTTGTGTTTTTATCTTACCAACAGCTGTGACCTATAGACATTTTGCGTCGCATACACTAGTTTTTCTAAGGATCAAGTAGTCGTTTTGGCATTTGAATGTGGTAGTACAATGTGAATTTCTTTATTACACAGCCAGACGCTCCTTTTATTACCTGTCTCTTCCATTTCAATGCCTCTTCTTCTTAAAATAATTCGGCGCACTTTGCCAGCAAGAAGGCAACAAACGTACCGCAAATTAACGTCAGTGTCCTGTTCATGACAATGAATTCGAATAACGTTTTAGGCTCGAATGTTATTACTTGTATTTGTGGCAGATAAGAAAATAAAAATATACCCAAAAAAGTAGAAATTTCATTATCATTAATTTGATCGTTCATTTACTATCATTAATTAAATCTCATATTCACTAATTTATAAATTACCAGAAGTGACATTGAGCCTCAAATCAGCGGAAAGATTAAAGACTCGCTCCCAGAAAAACAATTTAGACTATTGTAGAGTGAATCAACGCCAAGTAGAGGTACAATTTTATGTATGAAAATGTATATTAGAAATTATTTTCTGAATGTACTTTTAACAAGTAAGATATTGAAAACACATTTTGGCTAATACATCGTTCAAAAACGTAACTTAGAAATATCTTAGCTGCATACGACTATTAATTCATTTTTTAATCAAAATTAATTATTTTCACAATATTCATATATAAAATTGCAACTTTAGAGCTACAGGGTTGTGTTTATGAGTCTATATTTAAAACATCGATGTTTCTTTGTCGGTGTTTTCATCGACATCGAAAACCCTTTAGCGATGTATCGATGTTTTGGTAAAATTCGCCATCACTATTTACAACACGCAGTGCCTGCTGTTCGTTACTCCACATTTTTCCGCCGCTAATTCGAAGTCGAAAGCTGGTAACACGGAAGGGAATAGTGCTTACAACGAAGCCACTCAATTCGTTGCCCGGCCGGGTCACCTGCAACCCGATCGACGAACGTCTAGTCTGTTTTCCTCGATTCCCAGCAACGCCGCTCGGCGCTGAATCTCCGTGAGTCCAGTGAACGTCCAGTGGAGACAGCGCTGCGTACCATATTTCATCTTCCCCGACCCCACCGTGTCTGCTTGCTCACACTCCCCGTTTCAATGTGACCGTTGCCTTCAGAAGACTTCGACCTTCACCAGCATCCATTGCAATTTTTTTTTTAATCTAGGGCTTTTATCCAGCCGACAGCCGGTTACCCTTTACGCCCCGATGGGACGCATATTCGACCATACACTAGACACCAACACACTTGCGGGCTCCTCTGATCTGGGGTCAGCAGAACGCGAGGCCCTCCGCGACAACACATACATACAAAGTCAAGGGACAAACAGCCATGCCCAAGGCGGGACTCGAACCCGCGACCTTCGGACCGAAGCGCTGAGTCGGTACTCGCTCTTAGCCACCTCGGCCATCCAGGTCGGCATCCATTGCAATTCCGGTCATTTTATAAATATACCTAAATGAATGGGTTGGTTGTTAAAAATGAAATTCCTCACGACAACGCTTTCGAAATATAAGCAAGATAATATTTTAGTTCAAGGCATTCACTCGTTCATAGAAACGACAAGAATCGATTGTCTTTTATGAACCATAAACTGAAATAGTTTAGTGTCTGAACAGCATGGATAATCCAGAGAAGGATCGAAAAGCTATTGCATTACTGAAACCACAAGTTTGAAGGTTATCATCTTTTACATGAGAGATCTTAAAATACGCTCATTTTCCAAATATGCACGTTCATTGAAATTTTTTCTTAGTACTATACAATTATTTATTTGCAGTGGCACTTGAGGTAAATCAGGTGTTACGGCGTCATCCAATCGGGAGCTTGAACGTCACCACAGTCACCAGGGTTAATTGTTTCACGTAGTTTTGAGTTTCACAGAGTAGGTAACTGTAAAATGATGATTCTAACCATGGAATAAGCTCTACTCTCAGAAGTCGTCAAGTATCGTAAAACTCTACACAATATCTTTAATAAATACTGAATAAAATAATATAGTTAACTAACTTCATTCACTTTTCCCTTTTCGTACTGCGAACGGATTGACAAAATTACAAGCTGCTTACGTTGCTTTCTTTGTGAAACATGTGACCACTAGCTCATCAGACTTCAAGCAGTGTAGAACACAATTAGGCTGTTCTCAAGAGAACGAAACAAAAATGTTGCCAAGTCATGCTTCATATTCATCCTCGGCTAAAGGGCATCAGTTATCAAGCTTGGAAGCAGATAAATGAACTTGCAACTCAGGTAAGACAATACTTCTCATCATTTATGCGATATACCAAGTGTAATAATTTATATAGCAATGAAAGGTTCTTAAACCAAATATATTACAGTGTAATTATTTGGAATATTATCGTTATATCATGAAGGCCGTACCTCATATATCCATATCGATTTTCTTAAGAATTTATCAACTTTGTGGACAGATTAACGAACCCGAACCGAAGACAGGAAGCAAACGGGAAAATGTAAATTTTGATAATATTTAAATAATTGCTCAATTTTCCTTACAAATTAGATAGTTTCCGTGTAATGAATATGTTGTAATAGTTTTTAGTTATCAAAAAGATTTTTAAATAAACTTCCTATGTTTATGAAATAATGTGGTCAAACTAAATATTTCATTTAATGGCAATACTTTAATGATGTGAACAAACATTCTGCCTGAAATTATCTTCGATAAAGAACCTTGAGACATATGTACTACATTTTAAGTTAACTACTTTTTCTCGCATAAATTTAGATCACTCATTGTTATTCCTTTCATTTTATCTACTGGCATATTTGGATAGAATCAATAATGAAAACTCGCGTCACGGAATCGCAGTAGTCTAATTTAGTAGGTAATTCAAGGTCAAGTACGATAAAACAAATAGAGTGATGTCTTCCTCGGTACGGCAAAGAGCGACCTGTATGGCACTAGCCAAAATGCACATTTATGAATCATTTACACGGCATCTGATCAAAATCTATGCCTTCATTATCCACAATATTACGCGGGGTAAGACAACACAACACACATACTATTTTTTGAATCTTGAACATCATACCACAGCGAAGACTCCTTTCTTTCTGGTTGGGGGACAGTAACTCCAACTATCTTCATTTACTTTCCGCTTGCGAGAAGCGATCAGATCGATCAACCCGAGATTTGTTAAAACCATGTTTCGCTTAGTTAAACTAGTTTTATAAGCTACTTGTTGCTTTCTACCATTGCTATATATTAATATATAGCAATATATTAGTATATAATATATATACTAATTTTAAGGAAGTTCTGAAACACGAAAGGGAGTTCCTAGGCTAACACCTCCCCCCCCCCGTGCAAGTACACTAGCGGATTCAACGAGGAAAGGGCGCAAGGAGAGCAATGCTCCTCTTAAGACCAACATTAAGTTGTAAATTTACTTAATTTATTTAAAAGAATTGCTATGTGTTCATCGCATCACATCAAATGAGTAATATTCCCATTTTTCATTATGATTCTACATTTTACATGATTCTACACTGTGGATTTCCAATAGGAATCTATGATTTTTAATAGAGCCGTTTTTGGATTAGACAATTAGACACTCCACAAGCAAAATTGAGATGTTTACCGTTTTCGATTCTGTTAATGGTTGGCAAGCCACTGTAGTAGAATAATAATGTGTGTGTCACTTTTAATGCAATAAATATAACTTTTTAATATTGCGTGATTTATAGATTACCCTTGAACTTTTTGTATCCGGTAAAAGTCTTTCGCAATGATATTCCATTATTTAAAAACAAGCGCCATAATTTCAAGCTAAACGGTTACAAAATGTATTTCAAAATCTTTTATAGGGGGTGGTCTGAAAATGGCCCCCTCGAAATACTTTCCGAGTCCACTCCTGGGTAAGCTGCAGCTCGCAGTGGCGGAGCTTAAGTTACCTGTGGGCAAACTAATGGCATCACCTCCACCCCAATAAATTAAATATAAACATATCTATTATTTAATAAAAAATAAGTACACGAACAATAGTACAAAATCACAAAATAATCTTAAAATTTTCTAATTGGAGTCATCCCTAAAATGGTGTCACGCGGGGCACCCGCCCCCCTGCCACTGGCAGCTTGTGTGGCGAAGTCGCCGCAGCGCCTGGCAGCCTCGCGTCCGGCGCGCTCCGCGGTAGCCACGGTGTCGGGTTTCGGCCGCTAATGGCGCCACGCGCCGCGCCGCGTCGCGTCGGAGAAACGAAGCTGCGATGTGCGTCGCCTAGCGGCCTTGCGGCGCGGGAACGACCGCCACTCGACCTTCCCGCGGGCGCTCACCTCGCACGCGGCGCTTGCGGACCAACATGCGCACAGCAGGCGTTCCCGACTCATGCTTGCGTCGCCCCGTTTTAAAAGAATGGTTTGTGTACCAAGACTGTATAGAACAGGCATTCCCTACTCATTGCTTGCGTCGCCCCGTTTTAAAAGAATGGTTTGTGTACCAAGACTGTGTAGAACAGGCATTCCCAACTCATTGCTTGCGTCGCCCCGTTTTAAAAGAATGGTTTGTGTACCAAGACTGTGTAGAATAGGCATTCCCTACTCATTGCTTGCGTCGCCCCGTTTTAAATGAATGGTTTGTGTACCAAGACTGTGTAGAACAGGCATTCCCTACTCATTGCTTGCGTCGCCTCCTTTTAAAATAGTGGTTTGTGAACGAAGACTGTAGAATAGGCATTCCCTACTCATTGCTTGCGTCGCCCCGTTTTAAAAGAATGGTTTGTGTACCAAGACTGTATAGAACAGGTATTCCAAACTCATTTCTTACATCACCTCCTTTTAAAATAGTGGTTTGTGTACGAAGATTGTGTAGATCAGGCATTCACAAATCATTTCTTGCGTCGCCCCATTTTTAAAGAATGGTTTGTGTACGATGATATTCCAAATTCATTTCTTGCATCGCCTCCTTTTAAAATAGTGCTTTGTGTACGAAGACTGTGTAGAGCAGGCATTTCCAACTCATTTCTTGCGTCGCCCCATTTAAAAGAATGGTTTGTGAACGAAGACCGTATAGAACAGATATTCCAAACTCACTTCTTGCATCGCCTTCTTTTAAAATAGTGGTTTGTGTACGAAGACAGTGTAGAACATGCATTCCAAGTTCATTTCTTACATCGCCCCATTTTAAAAATGATGGTTTGTGTTCGATAATCGTGCATTAAAAACCCTTTTCTAGCATCACCGCATTTTAAAATAAGAAGTTACGAAAAAGACTGAATAGGACAGGTGTTCCGAACTCCTTTCTACCATCGACCCTCTTAATAGTCGCATGTCATTTCCTTTGTGGCACCCGGCGAACTCCAAGGGGGGGCAGGAGACGTCAACGCCAGACTCCAGAATGAATTGCAAAATAAATGAAGAAAATTTGCATATATTTAATTATAGCAAAACCCTACTTATACTAAGCAATATATTTCAGTCACTTTCTGTAATTTTATATTACAATATTTTCTGTAGGTTTTTTCCGCCGGAATATAGATGGCAATGCTATTTTTCCAAAGACTTAGATCAATATTTACAACGTTCTTCAGTTTTCGACCCTGTTATATTCTACCTCAATAGATTCGAATATAAAGATTTTAACGGTTTTTCAGATCAGGCCTGACAAAAAACGCAGGAGTTTCTACGAAGCTAATACTCGTATGAACGGCAACAATTATTTTTTTACATCATATAAGCGTTTTTTAATTAATTACTTCTCTTTCGACATTTATGTCTTTCGAGGGTTTTGACATACATGTCTTATATGGCTTCTTAGGATATGACCATCCTTAAGTCGCGTTTGCTTTCTGAACTATTCTGAAGGGTTTTGACTTTTGTTCTGTGATTAGAGGATGGTATACAAACTGCTGGAAAGGTACGAGGAAGAAGACAAGTTCAGGAGGTTTAAATTTATATTTCGGGAATCTTGATAAATTCGCTGTCTGCTATTGTTTCTTTCTAGGTTGAATATTGCAGTGCAAGGTGCATTTGGTAGGTGGTTGTAGAATTTGCTGGCAAGATTTTTTAATGTCTCCTTGAATTCTGGTATGTCTAATTCCCGTCGAATTTGATGGTTGGGGATAAATCATGGTGCGTTGAGAGTTATTTTCAGATACTTATTTTGGAGAACACTAAGTCTGCTGATAGTGCCTGATGCACCACACCCCACATTGGGCATGCGTAAGTCATTGTTCGTAATATAACTGACTTAAAGATCAATAGTTTGTATTCTAATCTCAGAGGAGTATGGCAATTAATAATAGGTGATAAATTGGATATTCTAATTTTTATTTTGTCAGTGACTGCATTAACATGGGGTTTCCAGGTGAGTCTTTTATCGAAGTATTTTATGGGGGAGGTTGATTATGGGATTTTTGCTCCTTGGATTATGATTTCTGGAGGATTTTTGGGCCGGGGGAGAGTAAAGATTTTGCAGTTACTCTTATGTGGATTAATTCTTACTCTCCAATTCTGAATCCATTCAATATAGTCATTTACGCTTTCTTGTAGGTGATCTTTAATATATCAGAGTTTGTAGCGTAAATTTCTACATCGTCAGCGTATAATGCTACGTTAGCACCTCCTTCTGATGGAATGTCGTGCCAGTAAATATTAAATAAAGTGACGTAAGTTCTGATCCTTGAGGAACGCCTGCGTCGATTTGGAATGTTCTTGATGTTACATTGTTGATTCTAACTACAAATTCTCTGTTGGAGATGAAACTTATTAAGATTTTGATTAAATATCCAGGATTACCCAGATCATGGAATTTGTACTTGAGGCTTCTATGCCAAACTTTGTCATAGGCAAGGCTCATATCTAAGAATGCTGAAATTGTGTGCACTTTTCGGTGGAAACCGTGCACTATGCCTTCCTGTTAATCTTAACAATTGGTGAGAAGTTGAATGATTTGATTTAAAACCGAATTGGAAAGGCGAAATTACTTTCGAGATTGATAGAAAATGATTGAGCCTGTTCAGAACTTCTCAAAGATATTAGATAGAGTGGGGAGGAGGCTTATGGGTCTGTAATTTTCCAGAATTTTAGAATCTTTGTTAGTTTTAAGCACGTTTAGGACTTCAGGCTACTAGGACACTTTGGGGGAAAGTAATTGAGCCGTAAAACAGCGTTGTAGATCGCTGTTTTAGCCATAATTACGTTCTTGTCTAACATTTTGATTCTAAATTTGCTAATTACGTCTATTCCTAAGGATTTTCTAATTTGCATGTGCTTTATTATATTCATGGTTTTTCATGGCAATATTTACTTAGTCGCTGCAGCAACCGTGGTCCTTTCTTGTTTTAAGTAGGCCTCTATTTGGTTGTTGAAGGCAGAATTTATAATTGGGTGAGGTTGGAAAGTATTTCCCAGAAGTTGAGCGATAGCCAGATAATTATTGAAAAACGAAATTATCACTAATAATTATAAAAGGTTTTAATAATAAAAGTCCTAAATGCTTGAACATAACTCTGCTAAGATGAGCTACAACAGCACATAATTTCCCGCTTAGAAACAGTTACGTAATATTGAAAAATTACAATGTCTGACCTACTAACACCTCAGGTATGGATATATTTAACTGTTACAGAATATGGAGCACATTACACAGAAATGCAAGAATAATTTGACACAAGCTTGCCATGATTACAACGAAGTAAGCTTCCAATTATTGAATACCATCATCAGCGATTAAAACTTCTTAAAGGAAAAAGGTGTATATTTATTTTTTGTTAAATATATTACCTACCTTAATTCTATTTCCGTTCAATAATATCGTACGATCAACACGACTAGAAACAATGACAAAAAATTCTAAGAATTTCCAACGCCGTGTTGCCATTTGCGAACTGACAGCTCGTCAAACGTGCGGGAAATTCGAATTTACCATTTCGAATTGTTTTCCAATTTTCAAAAATACAGAGAGTGCACAGAAAAATGGGACCACCAACACTTTCTTTACCGTTCTTTGTTTCATACTTGAGAAAAATTAAAGAAAAAAATTGTGTTTTTGAGAAAATAATGGTTTAAAATTTAAAAATTGCCTGTGTCAGGCAAATTCCACAAAAAATTCGCATATTTTCGAAAAATTGAACTTGACCTTATTTATGGATATGTTTCTGATGAAGACAAAAGGCAATAAGAAAAAGAATCTTCGTAATTGTAGATGTAGGAAGACAACGAAAAAATTCCAATTTTCGCAATTGTTGAAAACTCAAGCATTTCAACGAAAATGAGACCTGCGCCATTCTTATAAGCGTCCTTTATACTATCTGAGAGCAAAATTTAATTAAAAATGTTGTATTTTTCTAAATTGTGAAAATATCACAGGGGCTTCATGTAAAATACTCCTAAAAATCAAAATACCCATATCAAATTCAAGGAGCCGAGACATCAGTCAGATCAATCGGAGAATATCAATTTTAGTGAAAATCCTCCATACGATTTAGCCAATAGGGTTGTTTACAGACAGACAGACGGTTGGATAGACAGGCAAACATTTTGACGTCAATCTATTTTTCCGTATCAAGTACCCATCAAACGTGCATTCTGACCAGTCAACGTGTTAGAGGAAGTAATTTGCTTCTTACAGGAACAATATTATTCATTTTTTAATTGTTCTGTCGAAAATTCGCCATTTTTCCCGCAGCATTACAATATTTTCTCTATACTGCGTATCCAGTAGCGGTCTACATGTTTAAACCAGTGTGTAGTGTGTAAGAACTTCACGTGAACATTGCAAAATATTTTAGCGAAGATCCACATACCTTTCAATATGTTAGCTCACGCGAAATCGTAGTTTTATGTTCCCATTCGCTTTCTATTTGCTACGAGTTTCTCTACACATAGTGAAGCTACTGTCAATTGCGCTAGTAACAACCTGTCAGTGCTGTATGCATATTCTAGTAAAGTTCAGTCGGCATTCGACTGTCTTAAGTAGAATCGCTGTTGCAGTGGCACCCAGATTGATTCGTGTCGTGAACTCTGAAGTCAGAATCAGGTGTACATAAAGTGCCCTTTACATATCCACATTGTGCTGTCTTTGAGAACTAAAGCTCAAACTGTAGCTTATTTTATTATTATATACTTGTTCTTCTATATTATTATATACTTGTTATTATATTATTTCAAAAGTAATAACATAAACAAAACATAAAGATAAAATTTCTTAAAATTCTGTTAAATTAATGCTACTCTTTTATGAGAATGGTTTTGGAAAGTGAATTAAAGTGGACTGTATCAATCTCAATAAACTGATTTAGTTAAAGGATGCCGAAGTATTCCTCAGTCATTCGAATGCTTTCGTCTGTTTCCGGTTGTATTTGCGTTGAAGGCTGAGAAGCCCACATTTCAAGCATCACGTGGTCTTCTTAAAGGTTGTAATTCATTTTCCTATTCAGCGTCTAAGCTTAAGTGGCTCAGGACATTCACCAGATACCAGTGCAGAGTCTCCGACGGAGATTCCAGTGTTCGAGTCACGATGGTGTCAGAATTTTCGACACTAGCTAGATAGGTGGGTCCAGTTCAGCCAGGAGAATCCTAGTGGCCGGCTGCTCTTATCGGTAGTTTTCCGTGGTATCATCGATCAAAACCAGGCGAATGCCGGAGCAGTATCCTCACAAACTAGTCACGGATCGCGCGCGATCATTCCTTCCTGTTCCTTGTCCTATCCTCACCTCTTACACGAACTTACACTTCCATGCACTATATTGCCACACATGTCGGGAGCTTAGAGTGGGTCTCAGCTGGAGCAGTGTCTCGCTTGATTCTCGAATAACCATGTTGTACAGTTTACACTTCACGCTGGGCATACTGATATTTTCTTGACGTCCAGTGACAAACGGGTCGATTCTTTCTTTAGTTCAAGCGAAATTCGTTTGAAAGGGATCGAAAATTTACGATTGGCAGATTTATTTTCGCTGAGGTGTGGAATTTTGCGTAGACTGCTCTTACTGCAGTGCCCCTTATCTGTCTCGTGTTGAAGGGAAGCAGTGGGTAGTGGCGCTAATTCAAAATATCAGCGACGCGATGTAATGGCTTTAGCGAGCGTTTACAGTCAAATTTTCTTGCGCATGAATTTAATTTTAGAAGTGCTCAAACAAGCTTGAAATTATCGATGTTTGAAAACATCGAAGGTTTTCGGTCGATGTATTGTTAACATCACTGTTTTAATTTGAACATCGATGTTTTGTTATCGATGTCGCAACACTACTCCCGAGGCAGATGGTCTCTCGGCGCCTTGTAGCTCCGCGCGGATGTCGCGCGTTCTCCCCCAAGCGCTCGCAAGCGGCTATTTTCGCACAGACGAACATTTCGCGCATCCGGGAAGATCCCGAGGGCCACACCCCCCACGCACCCGCTTCCGCTGCCTCCCCCGCTCCGCCCTCCGCCACCCTTTCCACTTCCAACCTCTCCTTTGCACCTCACCTTCCCCTTTCCACTCCACCCTCCTCTTCTTCCCCTTTTCACTCTTCTTTCCCTTTGTAATATCTCGATCGTCAGAGTGTTTCGGATGCGTCATCGACTTCCCCTTGACCGCTTCTTCTAATGAGAAATAATACTCTTTCTCAATAGTAAAAATAACAATTTCACTACAAGACACCCATTTTAGGTTCACAATTGGTATTAACGTCACCAAATATTAAGAAGTTATGTTGCCAATCTCTTACGCAAATCATGCATAAAATCCACATTCTGTGGATCCAAGAAGTCCTCGATCTAATGTCCTCGACCTGACGAAGCGTTCTGCTTGCTCAACCAGGGTCTTATAACACTCCGTTGCTAGGCGTCGACAAATGACAATAATCACCCGCTACATTAAACCTTTCCACCCTTCCTTCCCCTATCCACTCCTTTCGCAACCAAGCCCGTCCTCTTGTTTCCATCTCATCCTGCCCCTTTCTACCTTACCCTCCGCATTTTACCCCACCATCCTCTCTCTCCCCTCCTTTCCCTTTCAAGCCCTTCTTTCCCTCTCCGTCCTCCCCATTTCCTCTCATTATTTCCTTTCCATCTCTCCTTCAAGCGAAACCTTCTTCCCCTTTCCACCCCTTCCTCCGCACCCTACCTCACCCACCCCTTTCCAGCTCACCCTCTCCTTTCCACCCCACTCTCCCCTTTTCACTCTTCCTCCGCCCCTAACCTTGCACTCTCCTTCTCACCCCCTCCCCTTTCCCCCCTTCCTCCGCACCCTACTTCACCCTCCCCTTTCCACCTTACCCTCTCCTTTCCACCCCACTCTCCCCTTTCCACTCTTCCTCCACCCCTAACCTCGCACTCTCCTTTTCACCCAACCCTGCCCTTTCCACTCCTTCCTCACCCAACCTCACATTCCCTTTCCTACCTCACCATCTTAACCCCACCTTTCCCATTACACCCCTTCCTTCGCACTCAACGCCGCCCTCTCTTTACCACCACACCCTCCCTTTTTTCTTCCTCCCCACCCTACCCCGCCTATCCCTTTCCAACGTACCCTCTCCTTTTCACTCCTTCCTCCACATCCAACCCTCCCCTCCCATTTTCACCCCACCCTCTCCTTTCCCCCCTTCCTCCACACCCAATCTCGTTCTCTCATTCCCCCTGCTGACCTCATCCCCCCACTCAAATCCGTTTCGCCCTGACCACTTCTACGCTCTTCCTTAGACTCCGTTCTCCCTACACACCAGCCTTGTGTCACATTCACCTTATCCGCGATCTACTCCCACTCCATCCTTGTTCCACGTCAGTCCCTCCGTCACTCTGCTTCAATCCCTCAAATTTGCTTTCCAATATAAAATAATATGCAATACATATATGTTCTAAAAGCAAAAAATGTGTGCAAAGAAAGAAAAAAACAATAAAAGCCAGGGGATGAGAAACGGACATTTACGACTTAAATCATTGTTTTGGTAGCAAACTTAGACATTGTTGTGGTGGCGACTCTGCCGGCATTAACGGTTTTAATATCTACTAGCATTGGAGGCCCATGTAACAATTGGTTGCCCACCTATGTGATTGATGCCCAACAATATGCCTATCAATCGAACAAACCGGCTCAGGTGACTCATAAATTGATATTGTACTGTCTCTGATCGGAAAGTCTAAACAGGCCATGGACCATACGCGATCTTTTCTTCCTTGTCCTACCCTCTCCCTTTACACTTTCGTAGTGCGTGCACCACACTATCACACATGTAGAGAGATTAGTTGGGAGATTCGAGCGTGTCCCGACTGGGGCGTTGTCCTGCTGGGGGGGATGCCTGGTTAGGGAAAACGCCAGCCGACGTGTTGGTGGACACCGGATTTGGCCATCCAAAGGGAAAAGATCACCGTCACCTCTCCAATTAAAAACAGACTACACTACTCTTACGGTATTAAAGACATTACCAGTTGATGCACCGGGAGCGGTACCTCAGTGCATCATCTGATGTCACTGCAGCGCCTCTGACCGGAAGGTCCTAGGTTCGAGTCCTGATGGCGGTAGGATTTTCGACCCTAGCTTCTCAGCTAGGTCGAATTCAGTCGCTGTCTGGAGGAGAATTCTAGCGGCCGGCTGCTCTGATCGGTAGTTTTCCGTGGTTTCTCCGATCAACACAAAGCGAATGCCAGAGCAGTACCCTAACAAACGGGCCACGGACCGCGCGCGATCTGTCTTTCCTCTTCCTTCTCCTATCCTCTCCCCTTACACATACACTTACACTAACATGCACTACACTACCACATATTCCGGGAGACCGGTCGGAAGCTTAGAGCTTGTTCCGGCTCGGGCGGCGCCCCGCTTGTGGGAGAGTCCTGTTTAGGGGGAAACCCCACTAGCCGACGGTAGGTCTGCGCCGGATCTTGCCATCCAGCAGGGGTAGAACACCGCCATTTCCCGAGAAAAACATGCACTACACTAACGGAACTAATGACGAAAGCAGTTGACGCGCCCGGAAACACGAAAAAATCAATAAATCAAAACCAGTTGATGCGTCAGGTGTCACTAATCAATCATTCCTATGAACAAGTTTCTAGAGCCCAGGCACACAACTAACAACCTTCGCCTTTGGCAACACACTTCGTACCTCCCGCGTTCGCTATTTGACACACAGCCTCTGTTACTTGCCGCGGCAATTGTGTGACAACATTACCTAGAATTGAAAGAAAAAATCTTGTTTAAGTTAGGCATGCCAAAGTGGAGGTATTTTTAACTGTTCAATTAATTTAAGCAAAAATTAAGTTAATTTTAATTAATTTTTAAGAAAGGCCCTTCTCCCTTCCAGCTGCTGAAGGCATAAGACAGTGTCTCAATTTGCATCCCTTGAATAAAGTAAATTCCCTCCGTCGCAGGAATACTGTGGGGATGAACCATGTATGACAAACTTATTTTCATGGAGCAGTGTGTTCGAAAATATTTTACAGTTGATGCGAATGTTTGTGTATCTAGTGCCGCGTAATGTTTTAATTTATTTTTTATGTGTCAATATTATAAGTAGGGGCACCGGGAGCGAAGGCTCAGTGCATCAACTGATGTCACTGCAGTGCCTCTGGCCGGGAGATTCTAGATTCGAGTCCCAACGGCGGCAGGATTTTCGACACTAGCTTTTCAGCTAGGTCCTCTGTCTAGAGGTCGAATTAAAGCGGCCGGCTGCTCTGATTGATAGTTTTCCCTGGTTTCACTCTCAACACCAGGCATACCCTAACAAACGAGCTACGGAGCTACGGAGCGGGCGATCTTTCCTTCCTCTTCCTTGTCCTATCCTCACCTCGTATACACACACACACACACACACACACACAGTAACATGCACTACACTACCCCATATGCCGGGAGACCGGTCGGGAACTTGTCACGGTTGGGCGGTGCCCCGCTGGTGGGAGATTCTTGCTGGGGAAAATCCCGGAAGTCGACGGTAGGGCGGCGCCGGATCTCGCCATCCAGTGGGAGAAAATCATCGCCACCTACAGGTGAAAAAACATACACCAAATTTACGGGACTAATGACCTCAGTAGTTGAAGCGCTCGGAATCACTAGCGATCAACCTATCAATCTGTAAGTAGGGATTGGATATTTATGTAATTGCATATTTCTTCTGCTTAGTTGTAGAAATCAGGAGTTTTCTTTCCGAATGGAGTCCCTAGATGCTTACTTCCAAGTTTTATTTTGCGTATTTGAGTTCTTCTGACAAAAATGCATATTTCAGAATGCTCGAAATATTTTATGCATATTTTATGATCAAAATATAAAATTACAAATTTCAAGAATGATTTATTATTTCCCTTGGTTTATTTTTCCCCTATTGGCTTGTTTCTTCTATAGATGAAAATTGTTAGTCGTGAATATGAAATTATTCAGATTACGACTTCTTTTGAATTAATTTCTTCTTTAATCCCCTTGAATACTAAACCGAGTGTTGCACAGGACTGAACCGCAGAATTGAGTAACGATAATGTTAACGACGTCTTTAATCACAGCTCTGTTTCTTCCTTAACTGAAAGAGGGGCCAACTAAAATCGTATTCTTCGAATATCGATTTTGTAGAATATGTCGCTAGTACCTACTACTCTCTGTCACTTCTCTTTCTCATTTTGCCTTTAGCTAGGGATTAGTTGCAATATATTTGTTCGCCAGCACAAAACGAAGTTCACATGAGAAATGATTAGAAGTGTTCCATCGCTTAGTTCCAATCTATGACTTTGAATTGCCGAATTTAACAAGAAAATGTTGAATATTTACTAGGGACGGAGTCATGGTGTTTTGCCAACCTTTGGTAAGCAGATACCGCTGAACGTAAGACGCAATTACAACGTGTAAGAACAGGTATGCGTTAGAATCCAATACAAAAGTAATATCTATTAAATAGAAATTCGGTAATTTCTATTTCGGTGAAATACATTTTATTTCAGTAGGTATTTCGGTTCGTTAGGTAGTGTTTTTAAATAATTTCACTCATTTTAAGTACATATTTTGTATATTTTACGTTTTCACTGTAGATTGTATGAAATATTTTAACATTTTATACTGCATAAAAATCTGATCCCTCATTATATGAGAGGCAAGCCTTACCTTGTACAAAAAAAAATAATCAAATTTTTATTAAAAAAACTTTTATTAACAATTTTAAGATATTTTTAGTAAAATGTTTTCTATCGATGGTTTTAGATCATCTGAAGAAATAGACGTTATATTCTACTGAAAGTGAAAATTAAATAACTCATGTTTCAATAAAATAAATATTCAATAACAACAGTTTTTTTAATGTGTTGAGTATATACGAAACTTGATTATAGAAAAACATGTTGACTGTAAGTAAGCGTAAGTACAGTAACAACATAAATTAGGAGTTGGAACTTTCTTCCATTGATTGATTGATTGGTGATTATGGATGTGTTCACTATTAAGGTCATTAGTCCCATAAGTGCAATCCATTTCTGTAGCGCGCGAGATGACTGACCTTCCCCCGCTGGATGCCGAGGCCCGTCGCCGACATACGTCCGCTTGCGGGAATTTTCCCCAACCAGGTATCTCCCACCAGCGTGACAACGTCCCAGCCGGGACAACCTCTAAGTTTCCGACATGTGTTGTATTTTAGTATTTGTGAGTGTCTGTGAAAGTGAGAGGTGATGATAGAACAAGGAAAGGGGAGGAAAGATCGCGCGCGGTCCGTGGCCTGTTTGTTAGAGTACTGTTCTGAAATTGGCCTGTTATTGATCAGAGAAACCATAGAATAGTACCAATCAGTGCAACCGGCTGCTAGAATTCTCCTCCAGTCAGCAGCTAAACTCGACCCAGCTATCTAGATAGTGTGGAAAATCCTGGCACCGTCGGGACTGGAACCCTAGGACCTGCACTGACATGAGTTGATGGCCTGAGCCAGCTAAGCCCGTGGGAGGGGCGTTCTGCGAATGCAGCGTTTGTGGCGTTTCCAAGGAAGTTGTTTCCGAGGCTGTCGCCCTCGGTCTGGCGCTTCCTGCGAAAGCGTCGGCAGCGCCTCCGGAAGGCGAGGGGCGCGCGGGGGCGTGGCCAAGGCGGGCCCGCCCCCTGCCGCCCGTCAAATGAATCACGGCGGCGGCGCGAGGGGCCGGAGACGGCGGTGGCGGCGGCGCACAGCGGCAAAAAAGGGCAGCGTCGGATCAGACGCTGTAGCCGCCCCCGCCCTCGCCGCCCGCGCCGCCCCCGGCGCCGCAAAAAGATGACGCCCGCACCGCACCGCAGCAGCGGCTCCGTTTGATGTCGTGACGTCGTGTTTTCGGGTTCAAAGTCGCCCCCCCCCCCCGGGTGCGCTATGTGCGTCCTCGCTTCGGACACGCTCCCCATCTCCAGCGCCTCCGCGCCTCCGTGGCACATCGCGAAGTCGCTTGCCTTTCACCACTGAGGTCCGGGTTCGATTCCCGTCGAATCTCGTGTGAAATTTGTTCCAACAAAACGAGTTTGGCTGCTTCACAAGGGCTAGTCCAACCCCTGTGAAGTGTCCTAAACCCTACCCCTATCCAATTCCTTCCCAATCCTGGCCGCTGGGTAGCGACGCAGGAGCGCGTAGCAGGAGGCGCGTACGCGGAGATGCTACCTAGCGGTCCTCTTGACAACTGACTGCGACGTGACGTGACATGACTTAAAGATAATGGAGGATTACTACCGCGCAAATTAATGGAGGATAATTCCCCAGCGCAAAGCGCTCAACGCCCTTAAGGGGCTTGGAGACGCGTTGCGTCAATTTGTAGACGCAACAAATTAAACACACACACACTCTCTCTCCACCTCCCCACTTCTCCGCGTCGCTCGCTTGCCGACCTTTACCGGCGACGTTGTTGCCCTTCTCTAGTACATCACACTGCGGGCCCTCACAACTGAGAAGTCCGGGACTTCACAGTTCATGTTTGACCTCTGTGAACATGCTGATAAGCCAACGCTTTTTACGAAAATGAGATCTGCACCACCACACTCCCCTAATCATTCTCTTCATTTGTGTATCATAATATTAGTTCTGGCTGCTGAGTTTTTACGAACCTACCGTAAATTAAAAAAAAACAAAATTAACTAGGTAAGTCGGGCTGCCTAATTATTTACGCTCTAAAATGTTTGATATGTGCTTGATTAACATCAGATAAATTGATGTCTGTTTTTTCACTCTAGGAGATAGGTTCAAATAATCAAAGGATGCCAAAGTATATTGCTCTCCTTCAAAAGTCAATATTCACGTTTAAGAGTTTTATACGTATTCAGAGACGTCCGAGATAATACTACAATAATAATCGTTGTATATTATTTCTTAACTATTGAAAATCAACGTTAACTGAGTTCAAATAAAATATTTCACTTCAACGAAATATCACCGGCTTTGATGGTATAGTGCTTATCAGGCTGGGCTACTGATCCCAAGCTCGCTGATTCAATCTCACTCACAGTCAGGAGATTTGGTGCCAAAAATCGACGGCAAGCATGCAGATGCTTGTTGGCATGTAACAGATCCCAGGAAAGGCACTTGGGCGATTCTGGCAAAATTAAATCTTCTAGCCCTTTCGGACCCTGTACTCACAACTTGTTTTGTCAGGTTTTTTGTCAGTGCTCTGTTTCTGACCGGTTTTGTTTAACGAAGTTGGGCCCCGTCTCACATTATTGTGAGTGTTTCGAGACATCAACTTGGCAGCAATTTCGTTCGGAATATCGTCAGTGGAAAATTGTTGGATTGAAACAAGTGAACGGTGCGCGTCGGTTTTTGCCGCATGATGTCCCTGAGAGTAAATTATTTTATTGTGGGGTATTTTAGAGAGATTGATCGTTACAGAATTAATGTATGTTTACAAATGCTTGATTTTAATGTAATTCGCTGAAATTTAATTTCTTTCTGTTATTTAGTTCATGAATTCTTTCTTCAAAACTTACACTATCACAATTGTGAGTGCTGGGACCAAATCCTCCTCTATTTGTAAATTAGGATTGGCGTGTTTACTGTACGATACGCTCTATAGCTTGCGATGAAAAAGCAATATTGCCTGCGATGAAGACGAAATCCTTTATGCCTTAGACGGAAACTTCTGATTTGGAATTAAGTGAGAGTGACAGTGACAGAATCTAATATTAATAATAATAAAAATGGAGAAAGACAGCAAGTGAATTAGAAACTCAGTGTCACCTAGAGTGAGATTGGAAATTTTACTGCTAGGCCAAGAGAGTGTTTTTATCTCCTGAAATTAGTAAACATAATTATGTTATCAATATGCTTCTGTTTGATCATAAACATTATCAGGATTATCCTGCCTGTTCATGTATTTTGTAAATAAACAAATAAATAAAATTGAAATGTACGAGTAGTTCATCGATGGTACTAACAATAATAATAATTAATATTCTAGAAATAATAATACGGAGGGGGCACAAAAAGAGAGAGAGATTTATGTTAAAGAACAGAAAGACGTGACACCCTCACAGAATGAAAAGAAGAGACTAGCAGCACTGCTCTCAATTAACAAACTCTATGACTGGTAATTAACCAGTGATGGGCCATCTGAAGGCACCATTTTGGGGTCGGCTGAAGAGTTGCACAAGCCGGTAAAGAGCACGTTGCAAGAAATGTGAATTGTATTTGTACTTCGCAAATGTCTCTACATGTTTTGAGAAATTTCACACACAAAAATGAAAATAGTAATAGTAGGGAATGAAAGTATTAGTAGAATGAAAATAGTATTATTAGAGAAAAATCAGTAGTAATAATAAGCATTATTAGCAATTATTATTGTATATTTTTATAAATTAAAATATACAAAACTAATAATATTTTTTTGTAAATAAAAATATATGTTATCTAAACCATAACAAATGTGAGTGTTTAATTTTTGAAATGTTGGGCCTGAAGCTCTCAATCTTGAGGGTGCTTTTTTCCCATTTTGAAATATTTTTTTCAATTGCGAGAATATATTCAGATATAACATGTACAAAAGGACCAGAATACAAAAATATGTAACAAAACACCGATTACTCTCTTCATGGGTCCGAAAGGGCTAGTAATTTAGAACCAATTAGAGTTTCGATTTGAATTACTCGATAAAATTGAGGATACTGTATCTTCGCCTGCGCTATCTGATATTCAAATCAAACGTCAAAATTGGCGCATTAGAGCCCCTAGGGAAAGCATACCCTAGGTATACTTCCTCAGGATATGTCTCACAAGAAGGCGCTAGGAGCTTCTGGAGACTAGTCTACGAACTAATCAGTGTTTGGCACCTAAAAAACAAAAACAAAAACAAAAAAAATCCCTGGGGCTGTACTCTATTCCCATGAATAATGGCTTGCTCCTGCTTAACTCCTGCCCTCTGTCTTGCCTCCTTTTCGGAAGCATTCCTGCAACTCCGCCGATTGACCGATTTCATCGGTCGGTTATCCTCGAGGATACATCCTTCCAACGTTTTTTCCTTCTGTCGCGACGCATCGCCCACGCTCATTTCCTCACTTCATTGCATGGGTATTGGCATAGGAGAAGGGAAAGGCTATAGGGAGAAGGAATATCTTCCTCCCCGATTCCCGTATGGCTCTCATGTAAGGTAACCCACCAAGACCATAAAGCGTTGGGTGGCTCTGATGTCTTTCCAGTGCCTCTGACCGGGAGGCCGTAGGGTTCAAGAGCAATATTATAAGATCTAAGGTAATGTTATACGAAATAACATGTAATTTTATAACATTACTTAGATCATGGATCAAGAGAGTGAAATAAAAAGTTATTCGCGAGTGCGATGCTTTGATCTTCCTGGTGGCAATATGAAATGAGAGACCTAATCACAAGCAAATAATGTTTAATTCGTAATACTGTATTTTTATATCATTTTCATGCTAGAAAACGAACGAAAAACTCTTCTTAAAGGCCAGTGTCCGTTAACGTGTTAACAGTTCGCTGTCTGTTAAAAACAATCGAAGCATATGTGATACAGGTGAAGATGAAGCATGAATACTATTCCGTAATTCTGGGCGCATCAACGCCTATAGTCATTTAGTTCGTAAGTCTAGTGCATGTTTTATGTGGTGGTGTTCTTCCTCCGCTGAAAGGCGAGACTCGGCACAGACCTATATGGTGGTTTGCGGTGAAACAATAATTATGTGATTACTCAAGTGCTGTGGAGGGTTTCACCATCCAGGAATCTCCCATCAGAGGGGCACCGCCCAGGCGGGACGAGCTCTAAACTCCCGACAAGTTTTATATTGTAGTGCGTGCGTGCGTGCGCGCGCGCGCGTGTGTGTGTATAAGTAACGAGTGAGGAAAGAACAAGGAAGAAGAAGGAAAGATCGCGCGCGGTCCGTGGCCCGTTTGTTAGGATACTGCTTTGGTATTCATTTGATGTTGAACGGAGAAACTATCGAAAACCACCGATCACAGCAGCCGGCCGCTAGAATTCTCTTCCAGACAGCGGCTGAACGCGAAGATAACCGCTACCTCGCCCAATAAAAAACATTCACTACACACATGAGGCTAATGACCGTAGCAATTGACACGCCCGGAATCGCTGATCTCAGAACTCATTTTAATATTCTGGCATGATTTTTGACATCATATGTATGAATGCTTTTCAATATTTTTTAAAATACATCGAAACGTACTAAATCACTCGTGAAATCCTAACCTCGAAGAGCACTCGCTGAACTGACACTTCCAAGATACAATGGCAAGATACAATCAGCTGGCACTCACCCCATCTTGTAGGTAAAACAATTCAATCCGCGGAGTCAAGCACTTTTTGGCGATGCTCAGTTGTTTCAGAGACTGTCGAAGATATCGCTCGCTGCCCTAGTCGGACTAAAAGTCAGTGGTGACCAGAAGGGGGAGGGCAAAACATATCAAAAATGTATTTACTTCTAATTCAAATAAACCTTCAGAAGTTACTAGCGGAACCCGGTAGAAATTCTGCCCTTCATCTCCCCTTCTTCCCTTTCCCTTTCTCTATCCGCAGCTCTCTCTTCGTCTGTTTCTCTCTCTCTCTCTGGCTCAATCTCAGTCTGCCGACTCTGTCTCAGTGTGTCACATTCCTAGAGGTCTTGGGTCTCTAAAGATTAGTTTTTAATGTCCTAGAACGCTTCGTTTAGAAGTTATTTACCGATAAAGATTAAAAAATGCTGCCGAGTGTTGCGTGTTGTATTTGACATGAATATTTAGTTTTGTTCCACAGCGTTATCAAGTGGAGTTATAACATTAACAGCACATAAACCTTCTAGGTGAAAAAATACGTAGATATGCCAACTTTCATGTAGATCGGTCACACGGTGTCGGAGTTAACCGCTCTTATATACCCCCAGCATCCATTTTATATATTTATAAATAGATAGGTAGATAGACAGACAGACAGGCAGGCAGACAGACAGACAAACAGATAAATAGATAGATAGATAGATAGATAGATAGATTGATTTGCATTGCATGGAGAGATGAATTCTGCTCATGAATGGAGGGGGGAGTACTTTTGTTTGAAATAAACAGTCCTTGTGGACAAAGGCACACGGGGAGGGGGACGCAGGAAATCCTCCCTGAAAATCATGAAAGGAATGTTCTAACCCCACGAATTGAAGTATTCTATTTTTCTATTTCCGTAAATAGTATGTTCAATCCTTAATGTTCCCTTTTTAACAAGACAATTTCGCATTTGTTTTACGATATACAATCGAATCCGGTTAGTGAACTTCTGGGGACCAACATTTTTGGTTCACTGTATCAGAGGTTCACTATATCCGATGATGTCAAAATTAAATAGAATTTCTCCACTATAATTCATTTTATTAATATAGAGATACAGCAAAGTACATTAACAGCACGAACTGAAAATTTCAATATCTTTATTTGTCCTTAAAAAATCAATTATTTTCAATTGTTTGCTTCGTACATTTTTCATTAGTGATTTCTCTAGATCCTTGTCCAGTGTTTGTGCTCTCCCCACACTTTATTCTGTAATGTTCACAGTCTCTTATGTATAGTAATGCAGTATTGTAGTCCTTCGACTGTTGGAACACCGTCCCACTCTCTGAACCACTCTCCTTTACTCGCCTAACGACGTACGAGATCCTTTCGGCCGCGAGAAGGCGCCAGCGGCTAATGAAACTGATCAGTGGGAGGCTGCGGCAGTCGGGCGCTTCATCGCCTACGTAGAACAACGCGCTTCCCGCCGAATATCAAGGAACGCCAAGACTGAAACTGAAGCAAGCAATCGCGCTTCACCGTCACCAGATGTAGCCCACGCTGGACACCACCTTTGTTTCCGCAGTAAAACTGAGTGGCATAAGCTCATCAGTAGGTGGCGGAGTTAAATGAAATGTCATTTTTCTCCCTTTAGAACAATGCCGTTTAGTATAGAAATTAATTGTATGCTGTGACAAAGAGGAAATGAGCCGTTTTTATAAGCCATGTTTTAATTCTTTTTGTCGATTTTAACTAATAAGTCGTTTTTTATCTTTTCCTATCATTTGTAAGGCATTTTTTAGTGATTTCGTGGATTTTAATATAATTTTAATGGCACTTGCTTCAAATAATATTTACGAGATGCAACAAATGTTCTCCACTGCATCCTTTCGAAGCATATTCTTCACTCAGATTTCTTCGCTCAGAAATTGGAATGACAGCAGTTGTGAGTCCATCTAAGGTTTCTGTAAAGCCTATCAGCGCCATTGTGGGTTCGGCTGATTTCGGGATAATTTCGGGACATTTCATGGTAAAGAACCGTCCAAACCAAACGTTTGCGACCTGAGTTCACTGGATCAAACGAAAGAAGCCTCCATTATATACATCAGAAACGTATCCAACAGCTTGAGTTGTTCATCCGAACTGGTTTAGATAAGATTTTTAACGTCATTTTTTTTTGGTTTAGGGCATTTTAAAAACATTTTAAGAGCATTTTATTAATCGTTTTTGGCGATGTTTTACGTCATCAAAACCCGCCCCTAGTCATCCGTAAGGTCCCTATTCCAGGTCCGCTACCTTCACTTCAGGGGAGACTTCTTTGATGACCTTTGGCTGACCATATTTTTTTCAATTGCCTGGTGTGGAAATTTGTGACACTGATATATTCTTTTCCAGAAAGGAATTATAGAGCGATTTTCCTAAGGATGAGCCAAAGTGACAGCTAGTGCTGGCAACATAACTGAAGATTCTGTGGTCGTTGTGCCCTTGAGCCCATAGGACTCCCTTCACGCATTCGTTCGTTTGCAGTTGGCTAACTTGTAAATGGCTTCGACGCTTCCTTTTGTGCATGATGTCCTCGTCCGACAAAAATATAGTGCGCCGCGAGAAATAAATGAAATTAGGAAGTGGTGTTATGTGCTCTTCCGTAAAAATTCTTTTTTTCTATAAACATTACATTAATTTACTTTTTGTGCGATAAATATTATGTTTATTTTAAAACCGATACTTGAATGCGAGATGCGTACCGATGCACGTGGTTCCGGTCTTCGTGCTGTTGTGTGGCGAGCTGTGATCGAGAGCTTTCTATTTACATTCGTGGCAGTTTTCTTTTACTGTTTGTGAGAGCATGTTAAGAGATTTTCCACGTACGTAATTAAATTTAAGTATTTCCCGAACTCGCGTACGTGCATATATTTAAGCGAAACTCTTAGACTTCTGCATAGGGATGTTTTCACAGGAGCCATTAACACTTTACGAAGGGGCGTGACTGAACAGCTGTCGCGGCGGAGGGATACTTCTTTGAAATACATGTGATGTTCACTTGTTTTCAGAAACTGTCACTTTGGCTCATCCTTAGGAAAATCGTTCTACACTTTCCAGGACGTTGTATTTCCTGCGTTCACTATAGCCGAGGTTCAGGCTCACTCTAAGCGAATAATCGTATGCTTATTTGTAATGTAAGTAAAACAAGACCAGTGACTTACGTTTACTCTAATCGAGGGTTCACTATATCCGAGTTCACTACAACCGGAGTCAACTGAATTGTGAAGATGCTCTCCAAGCCTTATTATCTCTAATTAACTGTCATGAAAATTATAATTACATTCTGATTGTAGTATAAAAGTTCAATGGAAAAAGGACCCAAAAAACTAATTATTCCCCCCCCCCCTCTTGTTAGGCTGCGGACCCTACGCCCGTGGAACAACCATGGGCCTCTTGTTTTCTCTGGGAAACCGCTACTACAAAGGGAGGTTCGATTGTTGAGCATTTCAGGCTGCAAGTGGCCTGGAGTAGGGGCGCGATATCGATATCGATGTTAATGTTTTCAAAACATCGATGTTTTCAACATCTATATTTTACAGCCGAAGTTTTTAACATCGATATTTTGTGCTCGATATTTTAAAGTTTTCGATGTTTTGTTTGTGAATTAAAAATGTGCATAATGAAAATTTTGTAAAAGTTAAAATAGGAAAAGTAATAATAACTGATGTCTGTTTGTGTTTCAACCAAACGAAGGCTGATTGCATTATTTTCACCACGCGTCCATTATTCTTATTATTTTTGACTTCGTTTTCAGTTGAACGTGAAATGTAACTAAATAATCGTGGCAACTGCCAAATTTAATTTTTGATGCGCCCGAATTTAATGTTGTAGGTTACCCACTATTAAAACATCGATGGATTTTGGACGATGTATTATTAACATCATCGATAGTTTAATTCTTGACATCAATGTTTATGAACATCGCCGTTGTGTTATCGAGTACCTTGGCGCAGCGCGAGTGTCGGGCGGGGCGGTTGGCGCGCACGCCGCCAGAGCGCAGCGGAGCGGGGCCGCGAGTTGTTGCCGGTGTCCGCCACATGGCCGCGGGCGCCGCCGTCATGGCGGCGCGGCGGGGCTGGGCGCGCACCTTCCCATTGGCCGCGCAGGTGCGCGGCGCCGGGGGCGCGGCCGCTCGCTCACTGGCCAATGGCGCACCGCGCGTGCCCGCGCCCGCTCGCCCACCTGGAAGACCCGCGCCCAGCTGGCGGCGCCGCGCTCCGCGTGTGCGCGGTTGAGGGGCGGCCCACACGAGCGGTGGGGTTGGCGGGAAGCCCTGCTCTTCTTAATATTCTTCTTCCTCGCCCCCCTCTTCTTGGTCTTCACTCTCTTTTTTTCTTCATCCTCCTCTTCGTGTTCCTCTTCTCCCTCCTCTTCTCCCGTCTCTTCTTTTTCCTCATCCGTTTCCTCTTCTTCATTTTCCTCTTCATGTTTCTCCTTTTCTTCTTCCTCTTCTCTATCTTTCTCCCTTATCTTCATCATCTTCTTCATTACCCTCTTGTTACACTTCATCATCGTCTTCTTTATTTTTTTCTTTATCTTCTTCTTTTTCAATTTTCCGTCTCTACTCTTCTGGTGTGTCTGTCTTGACACTCACATACTCGCTTCATTGACATTTGTGAGGACCATGGGGGAAGGGCCAAATTGCATTGGAAAAGGATAATATCAGCCTTCGCCGAGCCCTAAAGACGGGAATGGAAACAGCATCGGAACGAAAGATCGCGCAAGGTCACTGTCGTTGGTGAAGATACTGCTGGGTCATCCACCTGGAACTGATTGAAAGAAACCAACGAGACTTCTGATCAGATCAGCAGACCTCCGGATTCTCATCCAACTGTGACCGGCGTCAACCCAGCTACTTAGCTGATGCCTAATAATAATCATCATCATCAACTGCAAGGATTAGACTTGTTCAGTCTGTTCCGGCATCTGAAAACTGCTCACTCCATCTTCTGAGTGGTCTTCCCACATTTCTTCTCCCTTTTAGTGTCCAAAACTCACTTCCGTATAGCAGCATGGACAGTTTTGTAGTTTCGTTATAGTTTCTCTTCTAACATTATTTTTTTTTATTTCGAGCTATTGTATCACAAAAGTGTCTGTATCTGTTTAATGTTACTTGTAAATCATTATTTTTATAATAAATTTATTTTATAGCTAAGGTAAGTAAATGCATTTACCTGTTCTATTATATTTTTTCCAAGGGCTATTTTTGCTCATATTGGCGCACAACCCCTAAACGCCATGATTTTAGTTTTGTCTGTTGACATACTCATGTTCATTTTATGAATAAATAGATGCATAGTAAGAGGATGTCTTGGCAACAAAGAGGGCAACGACAGTTGAGAAAGTTAACTCGTGTGTTGTTAACTAAAGATTTTTTCTGACTATATAATGCCTATACACAGTGCCAGATTATCCAATAGGCTGAGTAGGTTGCAGCCTGGGGCGCGCAATTTTTGGGGGCGGGCGAATTTCGGCAGATGCAAAATTTCATAAGGCGAACTTTTTAATGTTTTTTATAGAAATATTTGTAACAAAAGAAAGTGTTAATTATCCATTGGTATATACAGATAAAATGAATACCAAATTTTCGTATACTTATTAAATCAATATTGAGGTGAGAATTACTTATACGTACGTACGTACGAATAATCAATTATTTATACGTACACAATATTTGCGTCGGTTACAAATATCGTACAACAATTTTTTATTCAAAATATAATACATAGCTTTAATGTTTTAAAAAAAGCAAATTAAAAGAGCGTTAAAACATTAGACAGCCTAGGGCGCACCAAAGTCAAAGTGAGGCACTGCCTATACATACATTGTAAAGATGAGTACAATAACGAAGGGAGTTTAAACTCGGCGCGACGTACAGCAATCCGGAGCAATATCGATATCAATAGCGCGTGAAGTGGAGAAACAGGTTTTGTATAAACGTTTTGGTCGGAGTGGAAAATGTTCCGAACCCCAGCGACAGAGTGTGCGCTAAATTTCCAAAACGCCTCTTCATCCGCATTTGTTCGACCAGAGCTGCCCAGAAACCACTGATCTGTACACATACACACACACACACACACACACACACACACACACACACACACACACATTAATATATAATATATAATATATAATATATAATATATAATATATAATATATAATATATAATATATAATATATAATATATAATATATAATATATAATATAATGTATAAAATGTTGCACCATACGAATATACAATTTGCAGCACACTCTGCCATTACATTTGGGAACAAATTTCCTATAGCGTGATCAAGAGATCAGTTAGCGTTCAATAGGGAGTTTTCGCACCCTCGAAAGTTAAAGCAATCGAAAGCACTATCAACCTTCTGCCCATGCGCAGGTCAAGTTTCTCATCACTTTTGTGCATCTGCGCATGCGCAGAAGATTGAGATTGCAGTCGATTGCAACCCGCTAAACAAAACGTGCAAAACGTGTTTGCAAAAACTCCGTAGTATTATATATCGTTCGATAAGCGGATTAGCTAACCCTCCCATCACTTCGAGTTCGAGTTGACGCATGTGCAGAGGTTCAAAAACCACACGGTAAGTTGCTTCACGCTAAGCAAAAAGGCTCTAATCTGATGGGATATGAGCTCCGCTAACATTTCGAGTTCGAATTGGCTCATGTGCTGACGTTCAAAACTGGCACTGCTAAGTTGCTGCTTGCTGAGCAAACATGCCCTCTTCTGATGGAATAGTGGGCTCCGCTATCATTTCGAATTCGAGTTGGAGCATGCTCAGAGGCTGAAAATGATATACGCTAAGTTGCTTCACGCTAAGAAAAGTCTCTATTCTGATGGGGTAGGAGCTCTGCTAACATTTCGAGTTCGAGTTGGAGCATGCGCAGAAGCTCAAAAATACGGTAGATTGCTGTACGCCAGGCCGTACTTAAACTCCCTATTATCTTAGATTATCAACAGTTATCTTAGATTATATATTACAATTACCTATTATCTTAGATTGTAATTGTTTATTGTTGCAAAGAGTATCCATTACTCTGAAGTTTTCAATGAGGGACATACCCCTCTGACCCCATGGACGAATTGTTGTTGTTTAGGTGCAGAGTAATTTCTCAGTAGTAAGGTGCATCGCTCAACGCTAAAAATGCATATTACGGAATTAACCAACATGAACCACTTCCACTGCGCATGCTCTAAATTTATCTGCGGCTGTGCCACCTCCACTTCCATCAGCTGCCACGGGCAACTTCCCTTTCACATGATGTCACCATGCTTTCGATACCGGTAGCAGTTGATTCACTTCCAGCACGAGGACGGCAGTCTCGTGGAATCAGATGTCCGATGCACAGCCCTAAGAAGTCATGTCCAGAGTACTTCCGTCGAAATCTGAGTCTGCAAAGAGAAACTTTTCCTCTATTCGTCGAATGACAAGCCGCGCCAATGAGAGGCAGGGGAAATGGGACTCACACACACACACACACACAAACTTCCGCGAATTCGCTTTCCAAATTCTAGTAAATTTGATGTAAACGTACGAGTACTTTCCATTCCCGTATTTCTTTTTTCTTTTAGTACAAAGCTTGTTACATTTTTTTAAAGTTTATTGTGTGTTCTTTGAAAAAGGGCACTATTATAAAATATGTTGTATTTTATAATATTTTTTTTAAATATGTTGTTTTTTCTTTTAGTACAACGCTTATTACATTTTTTAAGTTTATTTCGTGTTCTTTGACAAAAGGCACTATTATAAAATATGTTGTAATATGTTGGAAAGGTAATATGTATCGCGAATTATTTAAAACATACTTTAAAAGAATTCATTGCACCAGTTGCTTTTTAGAAGTGAAGCTCGATTCCAAAATTCGTACTTCTACAAATTTTCAATTACGTTTTCTCTAAATCGTCATTTTAACTACATAACCTTATTCAGAAGAACGCTGAAATACAATAATTAAAAGAATCATATCGACACTGCATTTTTCATATGAGAACATGTCAATTAGGAGCGATCTCTATGGGGAGTATAGATTCCTGTGTTCCGCAGTTCCTGTCAAGAAACTGCGTTCTTTCTTAAGAATCTAGGCAATTTCGCAACCCAACTATGAAATCAGTTCCGCTCTAGAAATTGAAAGAAAACTAACCAAATGACTAGTCACGATGCACTCACGGAAAAAATTATCTTGCGCGTGCGTGCGTGACGTCGTCCCTAACTTGGGCGATGTACGAGAACGTTCGCTTACGTTCGGCTTCCTGCATCTTGCCTGCTTCACAAGCCGCTGCTGTTTCAGAAGCAACAACGCATTGAGCTCCCCGCTCCGTCGCCACAACCGCACTCGTTTATTTGTAAACAAAGGTCTCGATAAGGCGCCACCCCCTTACAGTTAGGGCAAGTTAATCTTACCAACAACAACGATTTTAATTAGTACATGGTTACAAGAATGAGCCCGCAAGTAACAACAAACACGATGGAATTAATTTATCATGACGGCCGGGGCACGCTCCCTTCATTACTGGAGACAGATCTGTGTCAGCCAGCTGCGCTAGGCCGATCGACGAACCCCCACTGCTTCCGGGAAGCGGGCTCTCGGAGGGGGCGGGGCGGGGCGGGGCGGGGCGAGGCGGGACTAGGCGGGGCGAGGCGAGGCGGGGCGGGGCGGGGCGGAGCGGGGCGGGGTGGGGCGGGCGGGGCGGGGGAGGGGAAAATGCAGTTCAATGGGATAATCTGGAACGTTATGTCACGCCTGTATTTACTGTGGTGTCAGTGACCCACGTTCGGGACGCTGTTTTGACAGGGCGTCAATATGAAGATGTTATAGATTGGCCTATGCCCGTTGAAGATTTGGTCTCTTGGGTTCCATGAGGTAAATGATTTCAATGTTAGTGTGGTACGAGGCAAAGACGCCTAGGAAAAATAAGAGGACTATAGCAGTAGATTGATGGGGCAACTTATTTAAAGCATATCCCCTCCCTTCCTCTATTTATATTTTATTACTAAAATAGTATTAATACTTTTGTGTTAACTACAAATAAATGTAACTTGTATGTTAATTTATATCTTAACTACAACTATCTGATCATTCTTTACTTTGTAAAAGATTAAAAAATGTGTATTTGAACAGTCTACTTATAAAGATTTAGAAACAGTCGGGCTTAATATGATACAGCAAAAACTTGGGACTAATGTTGGGACACTTTAAGAATTGTTATCCAAAATTATCAAAAAAGCAAATAGGAAATATATTATTATAGACCATACAGCAGGAACTCAAAATGTTACAGTATTTGGGCAAAAAATTAACAAAAAAAGGAAATAACTTATTTTTTAGTCAAAAACTTTTCCGTCAAACAAAAAAACTTTTGATGTCAGTTCGTAATTTTTGCTGGCGGGATATTTTTGAAAATAGGTAATAATTCAGAAAAAATGTATCTATATTGCTGCTATAAAAGATTTCAAAAATATTAATCGTGCCATAATATATATACAATCTCAATTTTTGGGGGCTAATATGACACGACTTATGGGGCTAATGTGATAGGGTGTCGGATCTATTTTGATATGCTAAAAATTAACATCCAACAAGAAAGTAATATTTTTTAAAATTTTTTTGCTGTTTTATAAATATTGGTCCTGTTAGACGCACAGAAATCCGTAAATATACTTCTCCGAGTTGTAATATTTACCTTTCTGTACAATAATAGTTTTCTATGGATCAAAAACGCATAAAGTATCTTAAAACAATATTTAATTATTTAAATTCATCTCATAATACAGAAAATTATACACAATCCAGTATGCTAAAAGGAAGGTACACGTTTCGCGTGTTATATATCGTTAATCCGATGTGACGAAATCACTTCCTGACCCTTGCAACATTCCGTAATTTTTTAACATACTTTAATTTTTTTGTTACTTCACTTCGATGTTTGGACAAAGTTCTTTTAAAAACAATGTCTTCTTAAACATTAACTATTTTAAAGCCTCCTTTTTGAGCTTTCAGATTGATCGGAAACAATGTATTACATCTTAGACGTAGCAAAAGATTTAAAGAATTAAAACAATACTGTTGAGACACTAGACCCTAAGGAGTCTTACTATAGCCCACTCGTTGTTTCCCAATCAAAATTTATAGAGATACCAATAGCCTTATCAGGTGGGGCTAATTTGATACACACTTTTCATTTTCTTAAAGCGTTGCGGAAGATCGTAAGTAACTTTTACTTTGTACACGTCTTTAGCACCAAAAACACATAATCAGTGTTTTTTTCATGTTTTTGCTACAAACGGAGTGGAAGATAAGATGAAAAGTTTGCTTTTCAGTATCATAATAGCCCTGACTGATCCTATTTTCAAATGTGATAAAACACACATTAAAATTAGTTTTCATTTATGTATTAATAATATTTTGATGATAAATCCTCTTTCGCAGTTATATTTGAGCTAACTAGTCTATAATTTGGTCAAAACTTATTTCCCTTCATTTCTTCCTCTCAAGGCTAAACATCAGTAAATGATTTTGATGATCTTCAATCGTAAACGAACATAATCCGTTTCTGAGTGGTTTTATTTGCTGATCACTTGTTCTCCGGATTCCGCAAATGTTACTTTCAGACGACGTACGTCATATGTCGTATTAGTTTTCATTCTAGATCGTACCTTGTTTTCATTTTTAAGAGATGTTCGAATGATAACTTTAGAACCTATAGTGCCAAAATCCAGAAACCTTACTTACACACACACATACATGCACTACACTACGACACATGCCGGGAGACCAGTCGGGAGCTTAGAGCTTCTCTCGGCTGCGAGGGTGCTCCGCTGGTGGGAGATGCCTCGTTGCTAAAACTCCGCTAGGCGACAGAAAAGTCTGGGTCAGTAGATTTCGCCATCCAGGGGGGAAAGATCAAAGCCACCTCCCGAAGAAAAATATGCACCACACCTATGGGAATAATAATTTTAGCAGTTGACGCCGCCAGTTTCCCTAATCATTCAATCAATGTTGAAATGTCCTTATTCGCTTCCATTGTCGTCCCCAGGTGGAACACGAGCATTCCCTATCGTATGTCCGTGAACGAGGTCCAAAATTTCCCGCGGCGCCAACCCACGCCGCCCCGACGCCGCCCCGACGCCGCCCCGACGCCGCCCCGACGCCGCCCCGACGCCGCCCCGACGCCGCCCCGACGCCGCCCCGACGCCGCCCCGACGCCGCCCCGACGCCGCCCCGACGCCGCCCCGACGCCGCCCCGACGCCGCCCCGACGCCGCCCCGACGCCGCCCCGACGCCGCCCCGACGCCGCCCCGACGCCGCCCCGACGCCGCCCCGACGCCGCCCCGGCGCCGCCCCGACGCCGCCCCGACGCCGCCCCGACGCCGCCCCGACGCCGCCCCGACGCCGCCCCGACGCCGCCCCGACGCCGCCCCGACGCCGCCCCGACGCCGCCCCGACGCCGCCCCGACGCCGCCCCGACGCGTCGCTGGCGCGGGCCCTATCGGCGCGCGGGGTCAGCGCGGGCGTCGCCGGGGGTCTCGCAGGGTCTCCGAGGGGGGCGGCGCCTGCGTCGGCCGCTCAAAGGCGGCAGTGTGCGCTCCCGGGAACAGATCCCATCTCCCCCCGCCAGCGCCAGCGCAGCCCCACCCTCCCCCACCCAGCCCTCCGGCGGCGGCGGCGGCGGCGGCCCGATGAAAGCGCCGCCTTTTTGCCCTCGGCGGCGGCGATGGCTGCGGTGGTGCTCTTGCCGCTCATTGCCTCGACAAAATATCGAGATGATAGGACTGGCCGCGATTGTTGGATGGCATTGCGATTGCTGGTGAGCTTTGGGCAGTGGCTGCTTTCACCTACATTGGGTTGACAAAATACAGAAAATGTTTAATACGTCACAATTGTGTAATATTTGTGCAATACGTCTTGCGGTTGTCGGCCTATGGAAGTTGACCTTGAGTGTCCGCAAGAGCTACAAGTTCTGTGGTTGACCATAATACCGGGAAGATACGGGACTAACCGCGATTACTGGATTGCTTTGCAATTGTTGGCAGTGGCAGCTTTCACCTAAATTGTGTCGACAAATATACAAAATTCTTGATTCACAATGATTGAAAGGTTTGAGGAAAATGTCGACAAGAGGCTACTCATTTCTACCATCCAAAATTTTTAAGATCCTAGATTCACCCCCAGAAAAACAAACAATATGACTTACAAACGCGTTCCTGAAAACACTGTGTGTAGGAGCGGTACACTGATCGTACTGTTTGCAGTGGCTAGAGGTGGTTCCCTTACAAATTACCGGGAAGATAAGTCCATCCGCTGTTGTTGAGTGGCTTTGCGATTGTCAGTTTTCATTTCGCAATTGAATCAGCATGAGGAGAAAGGGAACAAGTCAAAAATGAAATTTTATATTTTTATTTTGGAAAGTTGTTCTTTAAGGCAAGGCAAATGTACTGTGAAGAAAGGAATCGTGTCATAACAGTGTTTACGCCGAGTGTAAAGATCGAGCCAGCTGCACTGTGGAGGAAGAAATCAAGTTACTGATATGTTCCGTTACTCTTCACTACCATCATTTTGGTTTTGAATGTTTGCCATTCGTATCGCGTTATGCATGCAGACAGTGGCGTATCTATGGTATAGCAGAAACGCGACGTGAATGGGCTCCACTCACAGGGGCGCTATTTAGAAACCCGTTGAAACAAATAACTTTTTTTAAGTATCCTGACAGGAACACAAATTTTATACTTGCCATGGGCACTTGAATATCTAGATGCGCTCTGCATGCAAGCTTGAGTGGTATCTCTTAAAAAAAGAGTTTATAGGTTAACAAAGTTTCTTCCGCCTGGGAAAAGCCCACGAGATAAAGAGGCAGTAATCCAACCAATATTAATAAATGAGCGTATAAGTAGTTTTGCTGTCCAGAAATCCCATTATAGTAACCGATAAATGGAATATCTTGACGGTCGTTTAAATATTAAAATTATATATTTTCTTTTCATAAAGAAATATCAAGATAATGGTATTAAATATGACTTTTTTCAGAAATATGTTTTAGAACATTTTAAACTTCGATTCGGTAGACCTCAAGTGGATGTTTGCTCCAAATGTGAAAAACTTGGAGCAAAAATAAAGTCATTTTTGTGTGTCATCGCAAAACGTGCAGCGGAGGCTGAACTTCATATCCACAAAAAAGGAGCTAATATATTTTATAAATCAATGCAAGAAGCTAAAGAAAACTGATCCACATGCTTGTCCTTGTTCCAAACTCTTTACAATACCTAATTTATAATAATTTAATATTGTAATTCGAATGAATATTTGTACAACTGTTGCTACACAAATATTTATTTAGTTGGATAAATTATTCTAAACAAATATTATTGCATTTATGATTTCGGTACCTAGTTTGCTTGAAGATCGATTGAGGAGAACGGAAACATGTCAACAAAATTAAAACGAAATTCTGTTCACATACACGTTATTTAGTAGGAACAACATTAAAAACAATTTAGTGCTATCACAGTGAATTCGTACAAAAAATAGGATAATATAAAATGTGTAAGTATTATTTAATGTTTCCTTCCTTCTGAAAAGTTGCAAAAAATGACTTGTTCCCTTTCTCCTCAGCCCGAGTCAATTGTAATTTTTACCTACATCTCGTGTTGAAAATAGTTAATTTATTTTCATTCTTATTGATGATATGCTTATAATTCGAAAGAAGCTTAATTGACATTCAGTACCTGTACTTGAATTGCTCTCGGTACTTCCTGGTATTTGCCACTGCCGCATTCTGCGACAGATACTAGATTTAAAACCTAGCGACAGGTACTGGTCGGGAACCCACTCAATTTGGGAGTCTCTTATTGGTTCTTATTGGTTAAGATAATACAATAGAAAACAGCTAGCTGAACTAGTTGCCGCATTGCCACTGTTTATCGTAGGTAATACCTCGAGTGCTTTGGAAATTGTCGATAAATCCCTGACTCGCGAACCGAGGAAGGGATTTATCTGAAATGAATGAAATAATGAATGATCACGAATGAAATAATGTTCAACAAAGTTTCAAAATGCATCAAATATTGAAAATAACTGAAAGTTATGTTAAAATCTATTACGTTAACCTCTTTAGGTTATGTTGTAGTGCATACGCGGTTTATTGAATATGGATATAGCGACCGCCTCTTAAGATAGATGAGTCACAGTTTATGATTGGCCAGTGTGGATTACTCTATTTTTCCAAGACTAATTTTGAGTTAATATCTTTTACCTATTTACGGTAAATTTTAGTCCACTGGTTGTACTAAACAGTTGCAGATTAAGGGGGAAGATACAGCTAAGAGCAGTTAAATTTTTCTTACTTTTCCACTTTTTGTCTCCATTAAGATCACACTCCACAGCAGTGAAAATGAACTGACACACAGAAATATCTTTCTTCTGCAAGGAAAAATTTGCTTTTAAAGGGTATAGCCGAATAAGCGGGTGAAAAGTGCCCCCAAACCAAATCGATAATCACGATGCTCATAGGAAATAGAATAAAAAATTCCGTAGATTCACAAAAAAATCAGCCTCCTAAGGCAATCTGTTGCAGAGATTACAACGAGAAAAGTGTTTTTCATGTTCTATTTTTTCTCAGCTTCTATTGTATGTATCAGGCTGCAAAAAATTGGAGAGACGGGGGAATATAGTTGAATTTTAAGATACTTTTGACGACCAATTCTGACTCCAAATTTAAATAGAAAAAATAAATAAATGTTTGAAATGGATTTTCGACATGATAACGTTGGAGTATAATCTCGTTTTTTTTTTCAAGAATGGGTGTTATAACATTCTATAACATATTTTTTTCAAATTTTTAAACAATGTGGACGATAGTGAAAGAAAATTAAAACCAATTTTATCAGTTCAAAAATTTGAAATTCGCGACAAAATGTGATAGTAAATTTTTTTCACCATTGTTTAAACACTTTCATATTTAAATTATATAAAAGTCTTACAGACAAAGTTTGTCTTTATGTGGAGTAAAGACAAATTTTGTCTTTATGTTTAAAGTATTTATATTATATTAAAATCATCAAACCCCCTTTGTTTTTAGATTTTTTATTGTTTCTAATATAAATCAAATTACTCAGTTTTAGGTACATTAATAATTTATTTATAATACAAATCAAATTACTCAGTTGTAGATTTAGTAATTATTGACAATTAGACATTCATCGGTAATTGATCATTGTCACTGTGTTCTTCAATAACTGGGATCATTCGAACCTTTATGTATAAATAGTCTACTCAAAATTTTTGACGGTTTAACAATTTGAAAGAAAAAGAGCTTGTGCCAAATAATAAGTGACCACAGCTTTGTAAGAGCTGCATCCCAGGCTGCGACTTCCGTTCGCACGTTCACAATAATATCGTCTCACCGATATTCTTATGGTGGAAAGACATAGGTGGTCTAATGCACCGATTGTTGCTCGTTCTGCGCAGCGCCAGTTTGCGTCACGAACCACGTGACCACAACACGGTTGAACAGCGTGACGCACGTGACGCACTTCGGTTGAGAAGCGAGACCAGTCATTGACTGCAATGTTACATGGAGAAAAAGAAGTGTTGAGAAACATTTTGAAAGTGGCGTAAAATGACAATTTTCAAGGCTGACCAACCAAAAATAACAGGATGACGGTGTAATCGAAATAAAAGATGCAATATTTGAAAAAAAGAAAAAAGTGCTTATCTGTTTCTGTTTTAGTGTCTTGTAATTGTGATACTTTTGGGATTTAAAATACTCGCTAATATTATGACGCAAACAGGGGCTTGAAGGTAAGTCGGATGCGCGAGAGCCCACCATGGACAATGAGTTTAGCTCATAAATGATGTAACACATATAAGATTTCGAATTCACATGTCGTGATTGATTCTATGTTTAAATATTGGTAAATGAGTTTTTCTCAATTATATTTTGGCGCGTATTTCAAATTTTTGAACCGACAAAATTGGTTTTAATTTTCTTTCACTATTGTCCACATTGTTTAAAAATCTAAAAAATATATATGTTGTAGAATATTATAATACATATTCTAGGGGGGGAAATTGAGCCAGTACTTCAACGTTATCACGTCGAAAATTCATATCAATTTTTTTTGTGTGTATTTGAATTTGGTGTCAGAACTGGTTGACAAAAATACGTTAAAATTCAAATATTTTCCCCCGTATCTCCATTTTTTAAAACCTGATACATACAATACAAGCTGAGAAAAAATAGAACATGAACAACACGTTTCTCGTTGTTCCCTGCAACAGATTGCCCAAGAAGGATGATTTTTTATGAATCTTTTTTTTTCCTTCTTTTACGACATTTTTTATTCTCTTTCATTTGAGAATCGCAATTATCGATTAGGTTTGCGGGCACTTTTCAGCCCCTTATTCGGCTGTACCCTTTAAAGAAAAAAAATAATTTTTTTTTGAAAACTCAAAATACAACCAGTTTTTCATGCACTGACTTAGCGTTTCCCTGAAAACTCAAATAATTTTTACTGAAAAGATTTTTACCATATTCTTCTTTTGTTGCCAATACTCACAGGTACACAATCAGGCTCTTTCATTTAGATCTCTGGATAAATAATATTTTTAATTTTAATCCAAATTTAATATATTGATTATTAATAGATTTTTTTTTAATTTTATAATTTTTTACCATTGACTGTTCTTAAGGTGACAAAATGTTTAGATCTCTCTTTTCAGTCAAACCTCAAATGGAACGTCCATTTAAATGAATTGAACACAAAGTCAAGTTCATTATGTTACACGTTCAGAATTCTTTCAAATTCAGTCTTCATTCTGCTCCTTGTGTATATTTCGCGAATGTTCATTCCCGCATGAGATACGGCATAATATTCTGGGGTAATACTTCTTATAGTTCCCAGACTTTTAGATTACAAAATAGAATTGTACGAATTATAAGCAAATCCCTTCACGTGATTCTTGTACGCCTCTCTTCATTAATCTAGGAATTTTACCATTACCTTGTCTGATGATTTACAAATCTGTGATTTTTGTCAAAAGTGACTTGCTTAAGGGCGGGAATATATTTCCATAAAACGCGAATGTCTATTACTACAACACTCGACGTAATAATCATATTCATCAGGTGACAGGACCAAGAACTCGCTACAAAACTTTCACATACAATACATGTACTACATAATTTTACAAGACTTTGCCAGATAACATAGTGTCATCACTTTGCCAGATGACACAAATTCGATAGAAAAGTTTGAATCCCAATTACAATGGTTTCTGCTGTAAAACTGTTTCTATACAATTAGAGACTATACTGAGCATCAAAAGGAAAGAAGCAGTAATTTTAACAATGAGATATGTAATGTATTATTTACCATTGGACTGGGTAATTCTAAACAACCTGTAACAAGTATTGTACCGCAGCTTTGGGGTCGTGAGCTCTGGGTCGCGACCCCCATTTCGATCAGGTTTTTCGTCCAGTTTCCCTCATCTTTGAGCAAATGCTGAGCTGGCCCCTTGATTTGCTGTTGGACATAAATGTAACTTTATTATCTGTGCACGTGATCTAGAATTCAGTGCCCATCCTCTGCCCTACCTATTTTGCCATTTATTGCATTGCCATGGATACAGACTTTAGGTCAACTTTCATTTTATTGGAACTAAAAATGATACAAAAATGTTTTCCTGAAATTGTGACTCCTGTAATGTACATGCGAATCCAATGTAAAATGATTTGTTGTTTATAGTACTGCTAACAAAATAGCAACCTACAACTTCGTCTCTACTACTTCCACAAACAAAAGGAGCATTCACCAATCGTGCGTATAGTTAAGCTTCATTCAAAACAAAACACGGAGCCGTCTCAGCATTTTCTCAGTAGATTAAGGAAAATTGGACGAAATATCTGATCGACATGGGGGTCAATGACCCAGAAGCTGAAGTATAATATATGTTAAAGGCATATTTTATCTTTGAAGTTATACAGTAAAAAGTTAGTTAATGAAGTATAATTAAACATTTTATTTAATAAATTTATTGTTAATAATTATTAATTTATTGTTAATAAATTTTGATTTTTAATTGAAACTTTGTAAAAATAATTGGGTAGGAAAAGACAGTCCGATCCAATAGATATATTGAAAAAGTATTGAAATTAGGCGATGGCAATTATTTTTCAGAAGGAGATGCGGAACAAATGAAAGAAAGTACAATGTATTTTGTTACTTATTGTGAAATAAGAATTTAGCTACTATTCTTACTTTATATCAGCCATTCCGGCTGTGGTTGACATGGACTTTCTCGGGTAGTTTTGAATTTCCTTAGGGATTTCGTAGCCACGCAATGAAAAAAATTGACTTTTCTTGCCACTGACTACTCATTAAATTATTGTAAGTTGATTAGTTCAAATTATACATGATTTCAATAGAAACCTTATTAATTAAAAATACATAGATCTGTTATATCGTCTTCATCGTCAGAAAGTATTCCACGAGCGAACATTCATTCTTTTCCATGAAACAACGCAAAGCACAAACTTTGAATCTGAACGAGCATTATCAATTTCAATAAAGCAAAGCAATGGGGGAAGAAAACTGTATCCTGCGTGAGCTTTAAAAACATGCAGAAATATGATCAATCTTTCTCACATTTTTCTTTTTACTGAAGTGATTTTTAATTCATGCAGTAACTGTATTTTAGTGAATAAAACTTAATTTTTGCTATCTAGTGGAATATTTGAAGTGGATTTCTATACAACTTTATTAGTTTGAGTTGGTAAAGTTAATTACTGTGATGGGTCACTGAATTGAATAATTTTGAAAATTCGATATGTGACCAAAAAAGTTTGGAAATGTGCTTGAACATGTACTGCTCAATCATTCCTTAGATTTCTTTATAAAAAAAAGCATGTAAATCATGATAGGCGAGGATCGTGGAATTTGCTAAGAAGGGAGAACAAAGGAAAGCAAGTATTATTTTATAGAAATCTTTATTCCATTCTTTTGTAAAATACTTCACATAATATATAAATATTCGAATAACAGTTGATTTTGTAATCAATTTAATATAATTATCAGTGCATTATTAACTACAGGGGGAAACATTTATTTTCATTTCAAGAGTGTAGACAAAACACAAACGATGGTCAGTCAAAATTTTGTCATCCTGCGTAAATAAACGTCTTTATAGCCAAGAGACATACAATTTATTACATAGTAATCGCAATTTTGACCCTTCAGAGGAGAAACTGTACTATAGTGAGCAATGACGACGGCGCCGCCGTCAGGAATAGACAGAGGGCGCCGCGTCGGCTGGCGTCTTACGACGTCGTAACACCGGCTACGACGGCGTTTCCTGGAAGACAATGTCACGGGATCGAGCTTCCTCCTCCGTTTGAAGCATCTTTCTGTACTTCCACCGCCGCCGAACCGTTCCGTCGACGCTAGCGCCATCTTTGAACGACCCCCCGAACTTAGAGAGGATGTGACGGCTGGAGCGCGGATGATTCAAACGGCTTCAAGTGGATAAAAATGTAGATGGCCCCACATGCTACAACGAAATTGATGTCGAAAAGTTGTTCTATTTTCAGAATTTTATCCGCAGATGATGTGATTGAGCTAATATTTTTAGTAAATTGTGTTTACGTATTAGTGCAAATTTCTCACGGTCTGACTCATTATTATTATTATTATTATTATTATTATTATTATTATTATTATTATTATTATTATTATTATTATTATTTGTTTTCTTTTCACTACAAAAAGTGTCGGAGGACAATCTCAAGACACAATTTGTCAGTACGAAGTCATGGAGCTTCGGTGAAGAAATACTTTTACTTATGGTCTTGTGTTAGTACAGTTCTCACAACTTGTAGTCTTTTACATTTGATGGATTCAAGTGATGTCTTCATATTCTAAGTACGCTTTCTTCCCTAATCGAGACTCAAAAATTTCCTGACTATATTTGCTGTGCCCAGTAAAGCGGCTTTTTGCATTGTTCTGAGGTGTTTTTCTTTTAATCGCAGCCTTTGTCCAGTTTTCAACCAATCCTTGGTTACCACGCCATTTGCTGACACTATCACAGGCACTATGTCTACGCTCTGCAACCTGTACATGTCCCTCAACTCCACAGCGAGAGGTTGGTATTTTCGTTTCTTTTCAGCAATAGTTGACACCAGTTTGTCGTCTGTGGGAACTGCAACATCGATTATCATTGCTCTTTTTGTTGTTTTATCAAATAAGACAATATCTGGTCTGTTTGCTTCAACCGCCCTGTCTGTTATAATCGTGCTGTCCCATAATATTCGTGCCAAATGATTACTGATAACTTGCTGAGGCTTACATTTGTAATAGGGTTGCTCCTCTTCTACAAGTTGATAATTCTTTGCCAGTGCCTGGTGAATTACTTTGGCTACATTATTATGTCGTTGTAAATATTCAGTTTGCGCCAAAGATGGACATCCGTTACTTATATGCTGGATTGACTCATTGTTGATTTTACACAATCGGCACCTGCTATCGATCTGTTGGCCCAAGACATACTTTTGATAAGCTCTTGTTTTCACTACTTGGTCTTGTATGGAGAAGAGGAATCCCTCTGTTTCACCATAAAGCCCCGCTGTTCGTAGCCATTCCGTGGACCATTTCAGATCAATATCATCAGCAGTCAGCGTTGTTATAAACCGGCCGTGTAGCTCTTTCGTCTTCCAGACATCAACTCGGTCCTGAGCTGTTATATAGGAAAAGCTTCTACTTTCTTGGGCTAAACTTAATGGGCTGATGTTTTTATCCTGAAAACAAATTGCCTTGTGAAGTGGAGTGTCACGTGAAAGGAAAAAATTATGGAGTTTCTCCTCCTGCTGACGACATAATACTTCTAAATTTAGCAGTCCTCTGCCTGCTTTATTTCGAGATAGATATAACCTTTGTATCGAACTATGCGGATGGTGAAGTCGATGTTTAGTTAGCGTCGTTCTCAGCTTTCTGTCGAAAGTTTGCAAAGAGGTGTCGGTCCATTTTATCACTCCGAAGGTATATGTTGCAACAGGAATAGCCCATGTGTTAATTGCAGTAATTTTGCTTCTCGAATTGATATGCGTCTCACATATTTTATTTACTCTGGAGATTACCTTCTTTTGAATCGTATTTCTGGCATTTGTGTCAGAAATTTCCAATAGCTGCAACATTCCTAGGTATTTGTAAGTGTCTTCATTGCCAAGGCTTTGAATAATGATGTCACTAGAGAGTTGTAATCCTCCTTCCTGTTCTTGAACTTTACCACGTTTGACATTTAATATCGCACATTTATCTAAACCAAATTCCATGCAGATATCTTTGCTGAATTGTTGGACAAGCATAAACTCACTATGTAGTTGGTCTTTATTACATGCGTAAAGTTTAAGGTCATCCATATAAAACTGATGCGATATGCGAACATCCGGATTTCTCTTTATACAATATCCATATCCGGACTCTCTTATCATTCTGCTCAGCGGGATGAGGGCGATGCAAAACCACAGTGGGCTCAAACTGTCGCCCTGAAACATACCTCGCCGAATTCTGACTTCCCTGGTCTGATAGGAAATACCACCTTGCCTAACGTGAATAAAGGTCTTCCACTCGGACATGCATACAGAGAGAAAATTCAATAAAACTGGATTAATCTTATAAATTTCAAGGGCGCGTAAAAGCCATGAATGAGGAACAGAGTCAAATGCCTTTTTGTAGTCCACCCATCCTACAGATATATCATGTAGGCGTTTGCGAACTTGCTGTGTGATCACACTATCTATAACCAAAAGCTCTTTGCATCCTCGTGTCCCCTTTTGACATCCAATTTGCTCAGGAGGTAAAAGGTTTTGATTTATCAGATGATCATTAATTTTGGAAGCTATAACTGATGTCAATATTTTGTATAGTGTTGACAGACATGTGATTGGCCGAAAGTTCTCTGGTTTACTATTGTCACCTTGTTTAGCCAACATAATTGTTTTCCCCGCCAACAAGTATGTAGGTAAAGTGACTGGATCTTGCAGAGCAGCGTTAAAGAAATTAGCTAGGTGAGGGTGGAGAGCAGGAAAGTATTTCCACCATACATTATGAATGCCATCAGAACCAGGTGCCTTCCAGTTCTGTGTCTTTCTGGTGGCTGCTGTAATATCAGCTTCAGTAATCGTAACTGATTGCATTTCATCTATATTTCGGCAAGCTTTTATTTCTTGGCGGATCCAATAAGCTTGCTCATTGTGTTGTTGAGGTGCATCCCAGATTTTAGACCAGAAATTAAACATAGAATCCTCACTCGGAGGCTCACCTCGCTGCTCTCTCTCATCGGCTGCTTCCAGTTGTCTGTAGAATCTCTTCTGATCGGTAGAAAAAGTCGATTCCTGCCGCCTTTTCTCGGAAGATTCGCTGTATCGTCTGATTCTAGCCCCCAGCGCTGTAATTCTTTGTTTGAGTCTGTCTTCCTCTGCTTCCAACTTTTGATCCAGGTTCTTAGAATTCATTCTGATTTTTAACCTCCTAGCTATAGATCTTATTCCTGTTTTCACCCTTTTGGAGATATCTCCTCTCTTGGCAAAATACTGTGTCAAATGGCCAATATCTTTCCTAGCTTTATTGATTTTTTCCTGGATATTCCTCTTCCATAATGGTGTTTTCTCAATTCTGGGGTTGAAACAAGTTGTCGACGTTCGTTTATTGTTATTTACTATTTCTCTTCCCATACACACACAAACAGCCAGGGCAGCACAATGCACTTGTCCAGCTAGCTCTTCCAGAGTACTGGGTGTAAGACACAAATCTTTGAAGATGAGATTCATCTCTTTACAGACATCGTAAAACTTCTTATTACCCGTGATTTTTGGTATACGAGGACGATCTTGAAGTGGTATGCCTGTATACAAAATATGATACTTTTCGTAGTTGTCTTTCAGATTACAAATAAGTTTCTCTTTCTCAATATTGAGTGGTGTTACTTCCTGAATTTCAGCTACTGTTTCTTCCTCTAGATGTTCTCTCTCCAGTTCACCTGCCTGTGTCTGAGTTTGCTGTATCATATTTTGTCGTAATTCCATTTGTACTTCTTGTTTTATTTGATCCAATTAGCAGATGACAATACATTTCTTCTTTGGATTGAATTGAGTTGACTACAAATTCGTTGTTCATCCAGGGTACTATTAGGATACATTTTTTTCCACTCAGCGTGCATCCTCACTCTGTATCCTTCACTTTCTGTCTCCACTCTGGTACTTCGATAGTACGCACGCATTACAGAGATATTCATCTCTTTAGACCATTTCATGCGTTGGCCTATCAGACTTGAAGTGGCGGAAGACGTAGCATATGCATCTGCCCTCAAGCCACTTCGTCTAGAAACAGATGGAGAATTTTCTGCGGTCACCATGAGTGGTGCGGCGCCGCTCCTGGCATCAGTACCAGGTCCACCGCTACCCACTGACACAGGTAACACATTTGACACAGGAGGCCCGGTGTCAGAACCTCCTGCGCGGTCCTGCAAAGACCGATCGCCCGCGACTTTATTTCTCAATATTCGTCTACTCATTTTGGGCTGTTGCATTTTAGAGCTACTGCCAGCATTTTTACAGCCGCCCCTAACATGGGAAACAGACGCTGTCGGAGTACCGCCCCTAACATGGGGAACTGACGTGTCCATTTGCTTGGTTTCTTATTCGGGCACCTTCCCCTAGACAGGCTGGCTCCCCTCCCGCCTAAAGAGCCCTGTCTGCCCTACAAACCCTCTTCACCACATCGAAGGTCTTCTTGGTAAGGTCCTCTTCCGGAGCTTCCTTCTCGGGATCTTCTTGGTGCCGAGGTCCTCTTCTGGAGTACTTCTTCGTCTGACCCCTCTCCTTCGACCTGTCCGGCAAGGGAGGCCCTACCAGTAGCTACACTACCGCCGGCATAGCTCTCAGGTTCACAGGGGCACACAAGCTCCACCACCAACGTCAAGGTCATGTACTCCCCAGGTGGGTTATTATTATTATTATTATTATTATTATTATTATTATTATTATTATTATTATTATTATTTCCTATTTTCTGTAGATATACACTGATGCCGGGGTTCTCAAAATCACCCAAGTCAACAATGGTTTGCACGTAAAGTGGAACAAGAATATATTTTGTTTTTTATATCAGTCAAGTCAGACTTAAGAATTTACGGACTATATTTGCTGTTCCCAATAATGCGGCTTTTTGAATTGTCCATATATGCTTTTCAGTCAATTCTAACTTCTTCGCGATCTCTTGCCATTCCTTGGTGACCAATCCATTCGCTGAGACCACTACTGGAAGCACTTCCACTGCGCGCAATCCATACATGTCCTTCAATTCAACAGCCAGGGGTTGGTATTTCCTCTTTTTCTCAGCAACAGTTGTTACAAGCCGGTCATCTGTAGGAACCGCAACATCAATGATGCATGATGTTTTAGATATTTTATCAAACAGAACAATATCTGGTCTATTTGCTTCCACTGTTCGGTCAGTGAAGATTACACTATCCCACAGAATTCGAGCTCGATCATTGCTGATTACTTGCTCAGGTTTGCACTTATAATACGGTTGTTCACTCTCTACGAGGTCGTATCTCTTGGCAAGGGCTTGGTGGATTACTTTGGCGACGCAGTTGTGTCTCTTAAGGTATTCTGTTTGTGCTAATGCGGGGCATCCACAGCAAATATGCTGGATTGACTCGTTAGTGGATTTACATAGGCGACATCGGCTATCAATTTGCTGACCCATGATGAATTTTTTATAAGCTCTGGTTTTGACTACTTGGTCTTGAATGGAGAAAAGAAATCCTTCCGTCTCACCGAAGAGGCCCCCGGTTCGAAGCCACTCCACTGAGTTTTTCTTATCAATGTTCTCCGAAGTTAAAGTTGCAAAAAATCTACCATGAAG